>MU751882.1:79350-95115 GCA_026770625.1 Nicotiana glauca | reverse complement strand
ATATATATATATATATATATATATATATATATATATATATATATATATATATAACAGAATCAAGGTTGTCAAACTTACGAGGTCTTAGAATAACATAGTCACAAATCATTTATAACCTCATGAATGGTCTTAATCCCTTCAAGCTCATATAGATTACTACGACTCATCCTAATATTAAAGTATGGGATGTAACATCCCGGCAGCAGGTCAATACCCAAATCAATATTCGTATCAGGTGGCATGCCCATTAGGTCTGCTGGAAATACATCTGGAAACTCTCTCACTACTGGAACTGGCTCAACAGTAGGAGCATCAACACTATCAGCCCTTACAAGGGCCAAATATGCCAAACACCCCTTAATCATTTATAACCTTATGAATGGTTTTAATCCCTTCAAGTTCATATGGATTATTACAACTCATCCTAATATTAAAGTACGGGATGTAACATCCCGGCACCAGCCAATACCAAAATCAACATTCCTATCAGGTGGCATGCCCATTAGGTTTGCTGGAAATACATCTGAAAACTCTCTCACTACCGGAAGTGGCTCAACAGTAGGAGCATCAACACTATCATTCCTCACAAAGGCCAAATATGCCAAACATCCCTTCTCAATCATTCTTTCATCCTTCAAATATGAATTCTCTCCATTAGGAACATGATCTAGGGAGCCTCTCCATTCCAACATCGGCAAACCTGACATCGCCAACGTCACGGTCTTAGCGGGATAATTAAGAATAACATGATATGATGACAACAAATACATGCCCAAAATAATATCAAAATCAATTATGCCAAGCAATAAAAGATCAACTCCAATCTCATAACCCTCAGTGGTCACCACACATGATCGATGTACATGATCTACCACAGTACAATCACCTACCAGTGTAGATACATGAACATGCATATCTAAAGAATCACGAGGTGGATCCTAATAACGAGCAAAGAATAATGACACATATGAATAAGTGGAACCAGGGTAAAATAACACTAAAGCATCTCGGTGGCACATGGAAACAATACACATGATCACGACATCGAAAGAAACCACCTCGGTCCTCGTAGGAAATGCATAGCAATGAGCCTGACCTTCCTCTCTAAGGAGACCACGACCCATACGCCCTCCACCGCGAGCTGGCTGAGCGGGTAGTGTAGCAACTAGTGAAAAAGTCATTGTCTGACCTCCTACGGCAAGGGACCTCTAATAAGACAGACGTAATACTTCCTCACATGCCCCAACACCTAATACTCATAGCAAACTTGACCTAGGAATGACTATGGGGCCAAAACTGGACCCCTGAACTAGAATAACCAATGGAAGAACCCGGTACTGATGAACCCTAAACTGATGGAGTACAATACAAGCTTTGAGCTGGTAGTGCGCTAAACGATGATTGAACCGGGAGAGCATTGTAGGAACTGTGGCAAGCTGAAGAATGAAGAGAAACCCGACGAGCTATCTTAGCGGGCCTAAAAAGATGACTTCTTTTGTTATATGAGTGGCCTCCAGACAAGGCACTACTAAAACTACCCGAACCAAGGGACCTCTTGGCCTATCTCTCCTCTCGCTCGAGCCTGCGAGCTTGCTCAAAGCAATTAGAAATATCAACTACCTGGTCAAACTTGGCATCCATATCAGTCTCTCGAGCCAAACTATAACGTAGACCATAGTTGAGGTCATCAATCAACCTCAAGATCCTCTCCCTCTCTGTGGGAAACAACCATACTGCATGACGTGCCAATTATATAAATCTCATCTCACACTGAGGCAAAATTATATCTCTTTAGTGTTGCTGCTAAAACTCCCTACACAACTCATATCTGTAAGTCTATGGAACAAACTTCTCTAAGAATAGAACTAAGAACTCATGCCACATAAGTGGTGCTACATCAGTTGACCTGCCTGACTCATAGGTCTACCATCATCTGTAGGGCGCCCTTGTTAGCTAAAGGGTAGTAAATGAAACTCCACTGGTGTCTGCAATCCTCATTGTACGAAGAATCCAATGGCACCGATCCATAAAACCCAGGGCATCCTCTGACTTTGCTCAACTGAAGTTGGGAGGGTCAAGCCTCCTAAACCTGTCCAACCTGTTTTACTCCTCATCGGACATAAGGGGACCAACCTCGGCCTGAGCAGAGATAATTGGCTGAGCTGGCAACACCCCTGGTGTCTGATAACCTTGAGCTAGCTGCTCTGGTGTATGGAAATGGGTGTCTGACTTCCTCCCCCAACATCCGAGGTAGCTGGTGCAACAGATATCATCTATGCCTGACCCAAGCTCGTGTACACACTCAAGATCTGAGCCAAAGTCTCTTGAAGACCAGGCATAGTAATAGGCACCGCCCCTGTCCGATCTTGTCCCACCAACTCAATAATATCTAGAAGATGCTCATCCACTAGAGCAATTGGTGGCTCCACAAGTGCTACTCTAGCTGTAGTACGAGCCCTATCTTGACCCCGGCCTCTCGCGACTCTTAATTGGTGGTACTAGTTCCTAATCCGCCAAATATTTTCTCACCATCTGTAAGTGAATAGAAGAATAGAGGTTTACACTTCAGAATTCACAAATCCGCAAGATAAGGATGCAAGAAAGTGAAGTTTCCTAATAGTTTATCATCTCAAAGATAGGTACAAATATCTTCGTACCGATCTGCAAGACTATACTAAACTTGTTCTTGACTCGTGCGTGCTAGGAAACCTATGGCTCCGATACCAACTTGTTACGACCCAACTCCCATCGGAGCCGTGATAACGCCTACCATTACTTACTAGGTAATCCAATCACTACAAGAAATGAGGCCTTTAATGATCACTTCTTCATCAAAGGAAGTTAATCCAGCCGTTATATGTGTACTTATAGTGGCCAAATTTATTCTGGTCATTAAATTTATTTTTACTGTATTTTTGACGAGGGAATAATTTCTGGTCCTTCTAATTGTGTCAAAACCTTCGTTAAATCTGAATTAAAAAAATGAGCGCTAATTTTTCCCTCCTTTTTTTATCAACCAGCGATTCGCCCATAACCCCCAAATTATAAAGAAAAATCCAACAATCTCACTCGAATGCTATCCCAAAGCACGTACAACAACTTCAACAAAGAAGAGGCAAAGAATCATGAACAAGTAGGGCTCTAATTGCAACTGGCCACTACTTGATCGGCGAAGAAGTTCTCAAGTGAAGTTAACACTATATATATAGAACAAAACTCAACAAATAATCACAAAAAACTTTGCGCTTCTTGCTATATGTATCTTATAATTTGTCATCTCTGGTGAATTTGTGTCAACAATAATAGGCTTCCATTCTTCTTCTCGTTAAGGTAAACTCAAGTCGCTAAACTTGCAATTATAACATATGTGAAATTGTTTTTTTTATCTGTCTTCTTTTCAAATATTGGATTCCTTCTTAGAATTACATGTATATTTTCCTGATTTATAGTTACATGGACGTCCTTTATTGCGAGGCTTCTTACAGTACCTCTCCTATTTGTTTGCTTGTTGAAGATTAAAATTTAAGAATCATATATGTTTCTTGGGATTAAATTTGCTGCTTAATTTGTAACAACATGTGTTTAGATGTGGTGTTCCTTAGATCTTCACTGATTAGTTCCTAAAAAAAACTCTTCATGTGACCATTTGTGATAAAAGCAATCTGCAAAAGATTATCATAATATTAATGTACTGTTTCAGAAAAATTCAACAGAGAAACTCTATATAGTAATAAAAATAATATGTTAGTGGGATAAAAATACAAGACCTGATGGTGTTTTTAAAAAGAATAATTATTGTCTTTTGCTACTGTGTATAATTACTATTGAAGAAAAAAACTTCTTTCACTAGTTCTCTTAAAAATTCTTTGCTATTTAATTTAATGCATTAATCAAGTACTGTTTTCTTGTATTACCTAGAAGATGATGTTTTGGCCAAATAACGTTGAACTGTATTTTCTTAGTTAGCCCTTTAACTTTGATTCCAGCAAATAGAAGTTGTTATACGATTATTGTTATGTTTTTATTATATTTCTTAGTAATATTTGTATTCATTATTGTAAATGTTGTTAGATGATCATTGTTTTGTTTCTAAAGCATTGATCGTGGATGTGATACTTTAGAAAGCTCAAATGTATAACCTTTGTTTGCTTTTACTTTAGATTTTATAATCTGAATTAGCAATTTAAAAGACAATACGATGATTATTATCAAATTTGCCGTAGTATACATTTTTACTACATACAAGTTAAAGTATATGCTTATTTGTTGGCTTGTTGAATAAATGTTAACTTATGACTGATACATATATTTTAATCATATATACATATATATTACACATGCACCGGATTATGGCACCTGATAAGACATGGATGGAACTTGTCCATCACCGACTTGGTAATGCTTACAAGCTTGGGGTGGACAGTTTTTTGGCTTTTGCTTTTACAAGATTAAGTGAAGAACGTATAATACTTTGTCCATGTATCAAATGTTATAACGCATCTTTGGAAACACGTGACTTGATTAACTCGCATTTAATAGTGCATGTAATAATTCAAAGCTATACTTTTTTGTATCATCACGGGGAAACGTTCAGTGAGTCACAATCAAATTCAGAAGATGTAGAAGATGATGGCATTAAAGAAGCTCGTGGTGAGGATGAAATACATGGGATCCTCAGAGATTTATATCCTGATTTTGATGCAGGCAATATGAACATTGATGGTGATAATTTTCTCAAGGAGGATCCTAATATTGAAGCAACAAAATTCTATAGGATTTTAAATGTTTTTGAGCAACCATTGTACCAAAATTCAAAACATTCAAAACTTTCTACTATGGTTAATTGCTTCATATCAAAAGTATTGGGTGTTTGATTTATGAGTCATTTACAATGTTATTGAAGATGTTGAAGAAAGATTTATTGCCTGATGAGTCAAACTTGCTAGATTCATATTATGTGGCAAAGAAGATAATTCGGGATCTTGGACTTTCTTATAGGAAGATTGATGCATGTAAGAATAATTGCATGTTATATTGGAAGGTTGATAAGTTTATTGAATATTGCAAAATTTGTGGAGCATCGAGATGTAAAGAGAATAAACAAAGTGGAGAAACTTAATTTAAGAGTGGAAAAAAGATAGCGCACAAGATTTTACGTTATTTTCCCTTAAAGACAAGACTCCAAAGGTTGTTTATGTCGTCCAATATATCATCTTTAATGATATGGCATCATGAAAAAAGAATTATTTATGAAAAAATGAGGTACCTAGCTGACTCAATGGCATGGAAAAACTTTGATGAACTTTACAAACCTTTTGTCGCTGAACCTCGTAATGTTCGATTTGGACTTGCTAATGATGGTTTTCAACCATTTGGAAGTTCTATAACTCCCTACATCATTTGGTCTGTTGTACTTATTCCTTATAATTTTTCACCTTGGCTATGTATGATGCAAGGGAATTTTATTTTATCTATGCTTATTCCTGGTCCTGCAACTCCGGGAGATGCAATTGATATTTATCTTCAGCCTTTGATGAATGAATTAAAGGAATTATGTAAAAATGGAGTGGAGACCTTTGATGCGTCAACTAGACAGAACTTTATGTTGCACACAGCTTTATTATGGACTATTAATGACTTTCCGGCCTATGCAAGTTTATTTGGATGGAGTACAAAAGGAAAATTGGCTTACCCATATTTCAATAAAGAAACATACTCAATTAGGTTTGAAAATGATAAAAAGCAGTGTTATATGGGTCATACACGCTTTTTGCCTCTTAACACAAATGGAGGAATGATAAAGAGTCATTTGATGGCACTACAAAGCGAAGACTACCACCCAAAATTTTGCCGAGGGAGGATATACTTGAGCTAATGGCTGATTTAGATGGTTTACCACTAACAAAGGAACCAAAGAAGAATCCTAAAGTATCATATGAGAGTAGGAGTGATAATTGAAATATGAAGAGTATTTTCTTTGATATTGCCTATTGGAAAACTCTATTATTTTGCCATAACTTAGATGTGATGCATATTGAAATAAATATATGTGATACTATTTTTGTGATAATCTTAAATGTCAAAGGAAAAATCAAATATACCATAAAATCTCGATTGGATTTGAAAGCAATGAACATAAGGAAGGAATTGCATCCAATTAAAAATGGGGATAAATATGAGATACCAACATCATGTTACACGTTATCTCCTAAAGAGAAGAATATATTTTTCAGATTCCTAAAGAAATTAAAGGTTCCAATTGGATATTTATCAAATATATCTCAATGTTTCAACACTAAAGATCGCAAAATTTCAGGCTTGAAAAGTCATGATTGCCATGTTCTTTTATAACATTTACTTCCATTTGCTATACGTGGTATGATTTGCAAATATGTATGTCAACTTATTATTGAGTTGTCCTTATTCTTCAACCTGCTTGGAGAAAAATATTTAAGAATGGATGAGTTAGAATAAATAGCAGCTCAAATTTCTATAACTCTGTGCAAGTTAGAAAAGGCATTCCCTTCTTCTTTTATTGATCTAATGGTGCACTTGCCGATCCATTTAGTTAATGAGGCTATTATTGTTAGACCTATTCAATATCAATAGATATATCCGTGGAGGAATGGTTATACTTTTTAAAATCTTTAGTTGGTAATAAGGCTTGCTCAGAAGGTTCTATCGCGGAGGGATATTTGGTAACTAACTGTTTGACTTTATGCTCAAGGTATTTGCATACAATGGAAACATAGTTTAATCGCCTTGAGCGAAATTGTGATGGTGGTGTTATTAAACTTGATGGAGGTTTAACAATTTTTTGTCAACTTGGAAAAGAATTAAGAGCTGAAATATTAGACAAACTTAACCCAGATGAATTAGAGCAAGCACATATTTATATTTTGAAGGACTGTGATCAAATTCAACCATTTATCGAGTAAGTATTGACTCAACATACTAATTCACTTATACTTTATCTATGATTTCAATTAAAATTATATGTTATTATTTAATTTTTTGTTGAGAGTTTTCTCAAATTTCAGGTGATACATCTAATAAACATTTAGATAAGGAGTTCATTAGCTGGGTAAAAAAAAGGTTAGTACTAGTTATATGCTATTGTATTTTTTAAGCATATTTTTTATATTATATTTGCTAATTAAATTATATAATTAATTTTGATAGGTTGTTGAATTGTAAAAATATGATAACAGTAAGAAAATAGATTATTTGCCCACTTTATTACGTGGTTCACTTCCATATGTGAGACATTTCAAAGGTTACATTACTAATGTATATAGGTTTTATGTGGAAGACTATGACACATGTTTGAGAACTCCAAACTACGGGGTGGTTATAGTTAGTGAGATGGATGAAGAGAATAAAAATATTGATTATTATGGAAAATTTATTTAGATTCTTAAATTGTAATTTTTTTGGAAGAAGAAGAGTGATCTTGTTTAGATGTATGTGGTTTGATGTGTATGACCAAGAAAAGGGAGTTACAATTGATGAATATGGCTTTGTGAGTCTTAACTGTCAGCGATTATTGAAAATAATGAGCCATTTGTATTAGCAAATCAAGCATTACAAGTATTTTATGTCGGCGATCCTTCAAATAAAGGTTGGCATGTTGCAAGAAAAGTGCTACCTCGAGATACTTTTGACATTTTGCAAGAAAAGGGTGATGATTTGGAGAATTAGGATAATTCTACACAAATAAAAAGGAAAAGAACTCATGAAGGTTTTTGACCTTTATCGTGCATATTGTTAATATTTATTTTCTCCGGTCTCTGACTTCTTGCTTTTCTTGGATAACTGGAACTAATAGTTAGTATGAATTAGCTCATGGATTTTCTGGACTTTCTAGGAATAAAAATGTAAACAATTGTTATGGATACTCATTGCTGTCTTATGTACTCGTTTGGTACCAACTTGTGGTATATTTAGAATAAAATTTCTATCTTATAAAAAAAAGCTGCATAATTTGGCATAGTATTGATTCATTATAAAACTCATTTTATTTTTTCCTTTAAAAATAATGCCAGCACTCATTACATATTTATCATGCTCAGACTTCTTTCAAGGTTCTGATCCACTATTTACTGCTTTTCCCGTATTTATTTGTGCTTCTGTGACTTGCCGGGAGATTTTTTTTGTTAGGAGTATTTATTTATTTGGTGACGGGAACTCATCCCATTTCTATTCCATCATATCTTATGGCACCGGCGTAATTAAATGAGCAACTTTAGGAACTCCTTGATAAGGGGTTTATTCGGCCCAGTGTGTCACTGTGGGGTGCGGCTGCCCTATTCGTGAAGAAGGAGGATGGAACTATGAGGATATGCATTGATTATAGGCAGTTAAACAAATTCACAATTAAGAACAAGTATCTTTTGCCTTATATTGACGAATTATTTTAGCAGCTTCAGGCAGCGAGAGTGTTCTCGAAGATTGATCTCAGGTGAGGGTATCATTAGTTGAACATCAGGGAATTGGATATTTTTAAGACAACTTTCAGGACACGATATGGTCGTTATGGGTTCTTTATGATGTCTTTAGGGTTGAACAATGTCCTAGTAGCATTCATGCATTTGATGAACAACATGTTTCGACCTTATCTCAGCTGGTTTGTTTTTGTGTTCATTGATGATATTTAGGTGTACTCGCGTAGTCAGGAGGAGCATGATGAGCATTTGAGAGTTGTATTGCAGCAGTTGAGAAAGGAGAATCTTTATGCAAAGTTCTCCAAGTGTGAGTTTTGGCTCAGTTTTGCGGCTTTATTGGGGCACGTGGTGACCAGTGAGGTTATTTACGTTGATCCAAAGAAGATAGAGGCGGTTCAAAGTTGTCCTAAACCGTCCTCATCCATAGAGATTCACATATTTCTTATGTTGGAAGGTAATTAGCGTCAGTTTGTTTATGGATTTTTCATCTATTACATCACCCTTGACAAAATTGACTCAAAAAGGTGCTGCTTCTAGCTGGTCGGATGAGTGTGAGGCGAGCTTCAAGAAACTCAAGACTGCCTTGATCAAAGCTCCCGTGTTAGTTTTGCCATCAGCTTCAGATTCATATACGGTATATTGTGATGCTTTTAGAGTTGGTATTGGGTTGATGTTGATGCGGGAAGGTAGAGTGGTTGATTATGCTTATCGTCAGTTAAAGCCATATGATAAGAAATACCCTGTTCATGATTTTGAGATGTCCGTCATTGTTCACGTGTTGAAAATTTGGAGGCATTATCTCTATGATGTGTCTTGTGAGGTGTTTATTGATCACTGTGTCCTCTAGTACTTGTTTAAGCAGAAGGATCTCAATTTGAGGCAGCGGAGATGGTTAGAGTTGCTAAAGGACTATGATATTACTATCATGTACCATCCAGGGAAGGCTAATTTAGTGATCGATGCCTTGAGTAGGTGGGCGGTGAGTATGAGCAGTTTGGCGCATATTCCTGTTTGGGGAGAGACCTCTTACACTTGATGTTCAAGCCTTGGCCAATCGATTTATGAGGTTGGATATTTCGGAGCCTAGTCGGATCTTAGGTTGTGTGGTTTCTTGGTCTTCAATGTTTTATTGCATCAGAGAGCACAAGTATGATAATCCTCATTTTCTTGTCCTCAAGGATAAAGTTTAGCATGACGATGCCAGAGATATGAATATTGGTGATGATGGGGTATTGAGGATGCTGGGCCGGATATGTATGCCCAAAATAGATGGGCTTTGGGAGTTGATTCTAGAAGAGGCCCATAGCTCGCGGTATTCCATCCATCCGGGTGCCGCGAAGATATATCAGTATTTGAGAGAGCACTACTGGTGGAGAAGAATGAAGAAAGATATAGTGGGATTTATAGCTCGGCGTCTCAATTGTCAGAAGGTGAAATATGAGCATTAGAGATCGGGTGACTTGCTTCAGCAGATAGATATTCCAGAGTGGAAGTGGGAGCAGATCACCATGGATTTCGTAGTTGGACTACCACAGACTTTGAGGAAGTTCGATGCTCTTTGGGTGATTGTGGATCGGCTGACCAAGTCTGCACACTTTATTCCGATGTGTACTACCTATTATTCAAAGCGATTAGCTGAGATTTATTCCGAGAGATTGTTCACCTGCATGGTGTCCAAATTTCCATCATTTTAGATAGAGGTACTCAGTTTACATCACAGTTTTGGAGGGCTATGTAGCGAGAGTTGGGTACTCAGGTTGAATTGAGCACAATTTTTCACCCTCAGACGGACGGATGGTCCGAGCGCACTATTCAGATATTAGAGGACATGTGGCGTGCTTGTGTCATTGATTTTGGGGGTTCATGGGATCCGTTTCTACCGCTCATGGAGTTTGCATATAATAATAGTTAAGAGTCGAGTATTCAGGTGGCTACATATGAGGCCTTATATGGGAGATGGTGTAGATCTCCAGTAGGCTGGTTTGAGTCAGGTAGGGCTAGACTTTTGGGTACAGACTTGGTGCATGATGCTTTGGACATGGTGAAAGTGATTCAGGAGCGGCTTCATACAACGCAGTCAGGACAAAAGAGTTATGCTGACAGGAAGGTTCGTGATGTGTCTTACATGGTTGGAGAGAAGGTTCTACTTAATATTTCACCCATGAAGGGTGTTATGAGATTTGTGAAGAATGGTAAATTGAGTCCTCGGTTCATTGGGAATTTTGAGGTGCTTCGGAGGATAGGGGAGGTGGCTTATGAGCTGGATTTTCCACCTAGCTTATCGAATGTGCATCCGGTATTTTATATTTCTATGCTCTGGAAGTATATTGGCAATCCGTATTATGTTTTGGATTTCAACACGGTTTAGTTCGATGGTAATTTGACTTATGATGTGGAGCTAGTGGCTATTTTGGAACAGCAGGTTCGAAAGTTGAGTTCAAAGGATATAGCTTCAATAAACGTGTAGTGGAGAGGTCGGCCCATAGAGGAGACTATCTGGGAGACCAAGTGGGAGATGCAGAGCAGATATCCATACCTGTTTGAGGCTTCGGGTATGTTTCTTGACCCGTTCGAGGACAAACATTAATTTAAGAGTGGGAGGAGGTAACGACCCGGCCGGTTGTTTTATGAGTTACAATCTCGTATACCCTATTTTTGCTTTCTTGTGTGTTGTTCAACTGTATTTCCTCGTATCTTGTTGGTTTTTTTTGTGTTCGCAGTGGTCTTGGAGTGGAATGAGACACTTAGCCTCTTATTAGAAGCTTAAGTTGTAAAAGTCAACTAGATGTTGACTTATGTGTAGAAGATCTCGGATGTAAATTTTGATGGTTGGATAGTTTTGTTCGGTGATTTTTGAATTAGGAGCGTGTTCGAAATGTAATTTGGAGGTCCGTGGTAAATTTAGGCTTGAATTGGCGAAATTGAAAATTTGGCATTTTCCGGTTAGGAGTGGGAATCTTGATATAGGGGTTGGAATAGAATACCAGAAATAAGAGTAGGTGTTGATGTGTGTGAAAATTTTTAGGTCATTTGGATGACGTTTTATATATTTTGGCATCGTTTGCGGAATTCGAACGTTTGGAAATCCTTAGGCTTGAATCTGAGGGTGATTTGGTGTTTTGATGTTGCTTTGAGTGATCCTAAGGTTGGAATATGTTTGAATGGGGATATGTGACTTTTTGGCATATTTTGTTGAGGTCGCGAGGGCCTCGGGGTGAATTTGGGTGGTTGACGAAAAGTTTGGCATGGGTTGATGCTGCTGATTTTCTGCTTCTGTCATTTTCGCACCTACGGATAGGGGACCGCAGGTGCGAGTTCGCAGATGCGATGTAGAGGTCGCAGATGCGGAGTTTTGGCTATCAGGAGAAGAACCGCAGATGCAGTTATTTGGACGTATCTGCGGCACCGCAGGTGCGGTGACTGGGGCGCAGATGCGGTCCTGGACGTTTAAGTGGAAATCGCAGGTGCGGTTGCTTGGATCGCAGAAGTGGTTACGCAGGTACAAGATTTGTACCGCATATGCGAAAGTTCTGGGTAGAAAGTATATTAGTTCCCCTTCGCGAATTTCAATCATTTTCTACCTTTTTTGGAAGATTTTGGAGCTCCAAGCAGTGATTTCAAGAGGGAATCGAGGGGTTTCAATGAGGTAAGCTATTTGGTCTTTGTATTTTATATTTTTGATGAATTTGCCACTACCTAATCATGAAATTAGTGGGGAATTGGGGGTGAAGTTGAAGTGTTTGGGCTTGAGTTTTTGAGAGCTTTGATTGGGGATTTGAAAGGCCATTTGGCGTCCGATTTTGATGATTTTTGTATGTACAGAATCGGGAGTGAAAGGAGTTTCTAGTTTTTCAAATTTTGTTGGATTCCGAGATGTGGGACCGGGGGATGGGTTTGGGTCCAATTCGGGATTTTTTTGTTTAATTTGATTATTTTTGTGTGGAATTCGTTCCTCTACCGTATATTGATGATAATATACTGATTTTTGTTAGATTCAGAGCATTTGGAGGCTGCGTCGAGGGGCAAGGGCATGGCTGGTTAGAGTCTGGTTTGAGATAAGTAATGACTGTAAATCTTATTCTGAGGGTATGAAAACCTAGATTTCACATCGCTTCACTTCTTTGAGATGACCCACACGCTATATGACGAGCGAGAGAGCATGCACCGTTGGGAATTGTGACTTGTCCATCCTGTAGCAGCTAGTAAGTTGCGTATTTTACTGAAAACTATTTGATACTTATGTGCTTTAGAAAGTATTACTATGTTTTGGGCTAAATGCCATATTTGGGCCTTGTGCCAAGCTGTTGGACCCTTAGGGGATTTTTACTACTATTCCTCACTGTTTTGATTTAATATTTGTACTCAGTTATTCTAAGTTTTACTGATTTCATAACTCAGTCTTATTTACTCCATTTGATATATAAAATAATATTTCGGGTTGAGCAACATGTTTTACTGTTAGCCCGAGTGGCTTGAGAGGTTTCTGACGGAGTAAGGTATAGGTCCTGTGTTGTGAGGATATCATGAGATCGGGCTGTGCGCAATAATATTTTGTACTGATTAATGATATATCAGAGGCTGAGGGCCTGATTTATTATACCGCGAGATGGCTTGTTATGGCGCATTGGCTGTAGGAGCCTCTCCGACGTCTGTACACCTCCTGTGAGTGCGGGTGTGAGTGATATGATGTTGCCCGAGGGGCTGTTATTGATTCATGTTGTGCCCGAGGAGCTGATTATGAGTGATTGGGAGGCTGCCCGAGGGCCTGATTCTAAGTGATGTTATGTCCGAGGGGCAATTTATGATACATGATTTGCTCGAGGGGCTATTTATGATATTAATCATTTTTACTCTAAGCTTTATTGAACCTCTGTTAAAACTGCTAAAAAGATATTTTTCAAAGGATTTTTACTGAAATTGAATTTTAACGAGATGATTTGATTTATATACTATTTTGAAAACCTATTGTACTTACTGTGGTGTTATGACTTGAATTTAAGTGTTTCTTACTACTCAGCCTTTATTTACTTTTATTGCTCACTGAGTTGGCATACTCATATTATTCCCTGTACCTTGTGTGCAGATCTAGGAGTTGTGGGTCGTGATAGCGAGCACTGATTCTTCATCCGTCACGGATACCCGGAGTCGGCAAGGTCGCTGTATAGCGATTGCAGCCTTGCTGTTCTCCCTCTTATCTTCCTTAGACTATATTAGTATTTTTTCTAGACTTTTATAGTCTTAGTTGTATTCACACAGTCCTTAGTAGGTGCTCGTGACTTGTGACACCCCAATGTCGGGCTTATGTTTCTTTCTGCACTTGTTATTTAGACTTATTTTGTAAAATTCTAATAATTAATAGCTTAAAACGTCTTTATTATGAAATATTCATTTGAATCGGGATTTTGTCGGCTGACCTATTTTAATGATAGGACCCATCACGACCGTGTTGGTTTTGAGGTCATGACATATTGATATGTTCGGTTGAGGTCCCGGAGGCCTCGGGTGGGTTTTGGCTGTTTAACAGACTAGGTTGGGACTTTTTGAAATTGCAAATATTGATGGTTTTTAGTTGTCGGTTTTCTTATATGTGACCGTATAAGAGGAGACGTATCGCGTAAGATTGTTTGGTGCAGTGACATTTAACCCTATGCATTCACAAGATAGGGTACGTGATCGCGTAAAATTGTTTGGGGCAATGGCATTTAACCCTATGTGTTCGCGAGATAGGGCACACGATCGCATTAGTTGGCCAGGCTGTGTATCGCGAACGCATGGGCTAGGCCTCATTTGCAAAGAGGAAGCGAAGCGACAGTGGAGTTTAACTTTTGTTCTTTGCGGTTGCGTGTGGATGAGCGCGATCGCGTAGATTCTAACAGCTAGTGGTTCACGGTCGCGTGTGAGATGACGTATTCGCATAGCATATATTTAAAAGGATGGAATTTTGTTCTAGACACGTGTAGTGAGATGACGCGTTTGCATAGCATGTATTTAAACGATTGGAATTTTGTTCTAGGTGATCGCATGAGATGTTCCGCGATCGCATAGTGTGGAGTTCAAGTTTTGTTCTTTGCGGTTGCACGGGGATAAGCACGATCGCGTAGATCCCAACAGCTAGTGGTTCGCGGTCGCGTATGAGATGACGTGTTCGCATTGCATGATTTAAACGGTTGGAATTTTGTTCGAGGAGATCGCATAAGATGTTCCATGATCGTGAAGTGTGATCCCCTGGGTAGATTATATACTTTTAAAAAATGAGGGTTAGCCCTTTTTATTAGAACTTGAGTTAGAGAGCTCGGATTCGTACAAGATTTTGAGAAATTTTCAGAGACATCGATTGGGTAATGATTCTATACTTTATTTTGGTTATATCCCACTAATCTATAACTAATTCCATCTTTTAATTTCGGATTTGGGTTGAAATTTTGGGAAAATGGGAAGAAGTTATTCAACTAAGATTTTGGGTTTTCATAGAGATTTTGATATCGGATTTGGATAATTTTGGTACAACTGAACTCGTGAGTAAATGTGTGTTCATATCTTGTGACTATCACCCAATTCTGAGACGTGGTACCGTGGAAGCTTTTGGGGTAATTTTTGGAATTGTAATGAATTCTTGATTTCATTAATTAGATTAGTCTATTATAGTTGTATTTATGGTATGAAAATTTCTTTTGGCTAGGTTTGGGCGTACACAGGCTAATTGTTGTTAAAAATCCGATTTTCAATAAGTAATAACATGTTTCTTCTTATTTGAGTTATATCAACTTGTGTAATTATCCTGTTTAGCCTAGAATAGCATGTCTACGTGCCTTAAATGCTTATTTAAACTCTGTGCAACATGCTTAGTGGATTTGCTGCTTTTTCCCTTGACTTGTACTTAGTCTAAACCTTAAGATATATGTTGCAACTGTTATTTCTATTATTTGAGTTGCGTATTTACTTTGGGACTATGGACTGGTATTCCGAGAGACCCCCCTACATATTTATTTTGGGACTATGGGACAATATCCCAGGAGATCCCCACTTGTATATTTATTTTGGGATTACGGGACAGTATCCCGGTAGATCCTTCCTGCATATTTACTTTAGGACTAAGGGCCGGTATCTCGAGAGATCCCCCTCCATATTTACTTTGGGACTATGGGACGGTTTCTCGGGAGATCCCCCTGAACATTTTGGGACCACGAGACATTATCTCGGGAGATCCCGTGTTGTTATTCCTGTGTACTGTACTGTTACCCTTCTTTGATTTCGTTCTTGCTAAATTTCAGTCTTTCCTTATACTACGATATTATTTTTGTTTAATTTTACATATATATAT
>MU751882.1:54074-78451 GCA_026770625.1 Nicotiana glauca | reverse complement strand
TATATATATATATATATATATATATATATATATATATATATAACCTAACCTCGTCACTACTCAACCGGGGTCAGGCTTGGTACTTAATGGGTACCGTTGTGGTGTACTCATGGTACTCTTCTGCACATATTTTCATGTGCAGGTCCAGGTACCTCCTACTGGCCTCACTTTTAGTGGCATAATTGATGTTGCTCCGGTGACTTCAAGGTATATATGCCAATGTTTGCAGACCTCGGAGTCCACCTCTATCTTTTTTGTGTTGATTATTCCTTCACTTCTTTTACATATTAACGTATAGAACAGTTACACATATTCTTAGAAGCTTGTGATTTTTGGTGTTCCGGGTCTTGGGAGAGTTTTGTGCATATGTTGGGAGTTGGTTATTGTACATGCCGAGTGACATTTCTATCAGTATTTAATTATATGCTCCAGCTAGAGGACAGACACCTAAGGTACCTGTTGCTGCACTAGCTCTCCAGTAGACTCTAGCCCAATTCTTTGGCAGGTTCAGCACCTTAGCTCAGGCTGGATTTAATCCACTTGCTCTTGCTACATCTCAGTCCAGGGGAGGAGCACAGACTCCCACCACACGTACCCTAGAGTAGCGGGTTCCGATAGATGTGGTTCAAGAGATTATAATGATTCAGCCAGTAGTCACAGTCCAACTCAAGGGTAAGGTATCAATTATTGAGGAGGAGGAGCGTAGGCTCGAGAGGTACAAGAATTACCACCATCCTACTTTCAGTGGTTTGGAGATAGAGGATGCTTAAGGTTTTCTTGAGGAGTGCCACTGTATCCTCCGTACTATGGGCAAAGAAGAGTCGAGTGGGATTTCTTTCACTACGCTCCAGATTAGATGAGCAGCCTATCAGTGGCGGCATGATTATGAGTTCGACAGTCCGGCGGAGGCAGCTTCACATACATGGACTTAGTTTTCGGATATGTTTTTAGAGAGTATGTTCCCTAGAGCCTCAGAGATGCATGGGGCGCCAAATTTGAGCAGTTGCACTAGGGTGCTATGACTGTGTCACAATACGCAATTCGTTTCAGTGATTTTGCTAGACATGCACCGGCCTTGGTTGCTACAGTTTGAGATAGGGTCCATCAATTTATTGAGGGACTCCACCCCAACATTAGAATTAGCATGGCTCGGGAGTTAGAGATGGATATCTCGTATCAGCAGGTTGTAAGTATTGCTAGGAGAGTGGAGTGCATGCTTGCTCGGGAGAGAGAGGAGAGGGAGGCCAAGATATCTCGAGAATCTGGCACTTATACTGGTACTCGTGCCTAAATTGTAGTTCAACATGGAAGGGGGTATGTGAGTCGCCCTGTTCATTTAGATCTTCCAGTCGCCAGTGTATTCCGGCTACTATTAGGCTCCATGAGCCTAATTATGCACTGCCAGTATCTAGTGTGCCTCCTGCACGAGGTGCTTTCAGCGGTCAGTATAGTAGATCTAGACTGAGCTAGCCACAACAGCCACGCCCTCTGAGAGCTTATTTATGTTTGTCAACACTCTCCATATGGTGAGTGATTGTCCCCGACATAAGAGGGGTGCACCTCCACATACTTCTCAGGCACCAGTGCTCCAAAGGGTCCTCAGTTTATGATTACAACACCAACTACCACTCCACTTACTCAGCCAGCTCGAGGTAGAGGTCAGGGATGTAGAAGTCTCCCTAGAAGGGGAGTCAAGGTCAGATACTATGCCCTTCATACTCATACAGAGGCAATTTCTTCCGACTCTATCATTATAGGTATTGTTCCGATATGTTATAAATTTGCGTGGTTCTATTCAATCCATGCTAGATTTATTCCTATGTGTTATCTTATTTTGCTCCGTTTTTTGGTATATCCCGCGATTCTATGAACTCTTCTATTTATATGTCTACACTCGTGGGAGATTCTGTTGTTGTTGAGCCAGTTCTAGAAGTAAGAGATTTTCCTAATGTATTTCCAGCTGATCTTTCGGGTATGCCACCCGATAGAGATATCGGCTTTGGTATTGATTTTTTGCCAGGCACTCAACCCATCTCTATTCCTCCATATCGTATAGCTCCTCATGAGTTGAATGAGTTTAAGGAGTTGAAGGAACAGTTACAGGAATCATTTGATAAGGGCTTCATTCATCTCAGTGTGTCACCTTGGGGTGCCCCTATATTGTTTGTGAAGAAAAGGATGGTTCCATGCATATGTTCATTGATTATAGCCAGTTAAACAAAGTTATAATGAATAACATGTATTCATTCCCTCGTATTGATGACTTATTTGATCAGTTACAGGGTCCTAGAGTGTTTTCCAAGATTAATTTGCATTCACATTATCATTAGTTAAAGATTAGGGAGATGGATATCCCGAAGACTGCTTTCAGGTCTCGGTATATTCATTACGAGTTTCTTGTGATGCCATTTGGGCTGACCAACATCCCAACAAAATTTATGCATTTGATGCATAATGTATTTTGGCCCTATCTTGACTCTTTCATCATTGTGTATATTTATGACATCCCAGTGTACTTCCAGAGTCAGGTGGATCATGAGCAACACCTGAGGGTTGTGCTTAAGACCTTGAGAGAAAAGATGTTATATGCAAATTTCTTCAAATCTAAGTTCTAGTTAGATTCATTGGCATTTTTGGGTCACGTAGTGTTGAGTATGGGGATCAAGGTGGAAACAGTGCAAAGTTGGCCCTGACCATCCTCACCTATGGAGATTTGGAGTTTTCTTGGTTTGGCACGGTATTACCATCGATTTGTTGAGAGATTCTCATCTATTGCAGCATCTATTACCAGGCTGACCTGGAAGGGTGTTACGTTCAGGTGGACAGAGGAGTGTGAGAAGAGCATTCAAAATCTCAAGACAAATTTGACTATAACCCCAATATTGGAATTTCCTACAGGTTCGGGGTCTTATGCTATCTATTGTGATGCAGGATTGTAGGGTGATTGTCTACGCGTCTAGACAGTTGAAGGTCCATGAAAAGAATTATCCTATCCAAGACCTTGAGTTAGCAACTGTTGTTCATTCCTTGAAGATTTAGAGGTACTATTTGTATGGTGTCCCTTGTGAGATCTACATTGATCACTAGAGTTTGTAGCATCTGTTCAAGCAGAAGGATCTTAACTTGCATCATCGGAGGTTGTTAGAGCTTCTTAAGGGTTATGATATCATTATTTTGTACCATTCCGTAAAGGCCAGTGTGGTGACCGATGCCTTGAGTCGCAGGGCAGAGAGTTGGGGAGCTTAGCATATTTGCCAGTAGTAGAGAGGCCATTGGCATCGGATGTTCAGGCCTTGGCCAACCAGTAAGTTAGATTGGATATTTCTGAGCCGAATCGAGTTTGTCTTGTATGGTCTCCCAGTCTTCTTTTTATGATTTTATCAGGGAGCATCAATATAATTACCCCCATCTGCTCGTCCTTAAGAACACGATTCAGCACATTGATGCTAAGGAGGTCACTATTGGAGATAATGGTGCATTGAGGATGCATGACAGGCTATGTGTTCCCTATGTAGACGGATTGTGTGAGTTGATTATCTAAGTGGCTTACTAATCACGGTACTCCATTCATCCGGGTGCCAGAATGATGTATCAGGACTTGAGGTATCATTATTGGTGGAGTAGAATGAAGAAGGACATAATGGAATATGTATCTCGCTGTCCAAATTTTTAGTAGGTGAAGTATGACCATCATCGACCAGGTGGATTGCTTCAGAAGTTAGAGATTCCAGAGTGGAAATGGGAGCAGATCACAATGGATTTCATTGTTGGACTCCCACAAACTAAGCGGAAGTTGGATGCAGTTTGGGTTATTGTAGACAGGCCGACCAAGTTAGCTCATTTCATTCCTGTGATAACTCCTTATTCTTTCGAGCATCTAGCTCGAGTTTATATCCGTGAGATTTTCAGGCTTTATGGCGTGCTAGTATCTATCACCTCTGACTGGGGTATGTAGTTTACGTCATGGTTCTAGTAGGCCGTACAACATGAGTTATGTAGTTGGGTTGAGTTGAGCACAACATTTTATCTTTTTGTGGACGGACAGTCTGAGGCACTATTCAGATACTTGAGGATATGCTCTATGTATGTGATGCAATTTGGAGGTTCTTGGGATTAGTTCTTGCCACATGCAAAATTTCCATACAACAACAGTTATTAGTTGAGCATTCAGATGGCACCGTATGAGGCTCTGTATGATAGGAGATGCCGGTCTCCAATGGGTTGGTTCGAGATGGGTAAAGCTAGACAAATGGGTACAAACTTGGTTTAGGATGCTTTGAAGGAGGTTAAGGTGATTCATGATCAACTTCTCACAGCCCAGTCCAGAAAGAAGAGTTATGCATATCGGAACGTTCACGAAGTTGCATTCATGGTTGGAGAGCGGGTCTTGCTTTGGGTTTCACATATAAAGGGCGTTATGAGGTTCGAGGAGAAGGGAAAGTTGAGCCAAAGGTTCATTGGTCCATTTGAGGTGTTGCGGCGAGTTGGGGAGGTTGCATATGAGCATTCCTTACCTCCTAGTCTATTAGGAGTTCATCTAGTATTCTATGTTTCTATGCTCCGGAAGTACCATGAATATCTGTCTCATGTGTTAGATTTCAGTTGAAAAAAAACTATCTTATGCTGAGGACCCGGTGGCTATTTTGGGTAGGCAGGTTTGAAAGTTGAGGTCAAAGAACATAGATTCAGTGAAGGTTCTGTGGAGGGATTAGCCAGTCGAGGAGGCGACTTGGGAGACCGAGCATGATTTGTGTAGCCGTTATCCTCATCTTTTCATCACTTCATTTATGTATCTATGCTCGTTCGAGAATGAATGATTGTTTTAAAAAGGGGAGGATGTCACGACCCGACCAGCCAATTTGCGAGTAATAGCCCCGATCCCCAATTTTCTTCTTCCTTTGTATCTGTTTTTGCTTATGCAACTTGCTGGGAGGTTTTGTTTTGGTTTTAGAGTGTATTGGGACACTCAGTCCATAAATGGAAGCTTAAGCCTTAGAATTTTGATCGTAGTCGAAATTGTGTGAAGACGAATCCAGAATGAAGTTTTATCCGTTTCGGTAGTTCCGTTGGGTGATTTTTGACTCAGGAGCGTGTTCAGATTGTGTTTTTGAGGTCGGTAGCGGATTTAGGCTTGAAATGGCGAAAGTCGAATTTTTAGAGATTTTGACCGATAGTGGACCTTTTGTTATTGAGGTCGGATTCCAAATTCGGAAGTTGGAGTAGGCCCGTAATGTTGAATATCAATAGGACGTGATTTGATAGATTTCAGCATTGATTGTAGAAGTTGAAGTTTCAACGTTCATTAAGTTTGCATTGGAGGGTGATTCATGTTTTTGTGGTTGTTTGATATGTTTTTAGGGCTCGACTAAGCTTGTATGATATTTTAGGACTTGTTGATATGTTCAGTTGAGGTCCCGGGGGCCTCGTGTGGGTTCCCAGTGGTTATCGAACTAGGTTGGAACTTGTTGAAATTGCAGAAATTAATGGTGTTCAGTTGTTGGTTTTCTCTTATGTGATCACTTGAGAGGAGATGCGATCCCATAAGGTTTATTGGGGGTAGTGGCATTTTACCCTATGTGTTTGGGAGATAGGGTACGCGATCGCGTAATTTGGTCACGATGTGCATCGCGAATGCGTGGGCTAGGCCACATTTGCGAGGAGGAAGCGAAGCGGCAGTGGAGTTCAAGTTTTATTCTTTGGTGTCACGTGGGGAAGAGCGCAATCACGTAGGTCTCTTCAGCCAGTGGTTCGTGCTCGCGTGTGAGGTGGCGCGTTCGCATACCATCACGTAGTTTGAGCACCTGGGCAGATTATAAACTTTTCAAAAATGAGGGTTATCCGTTTTTATCAAAACTTGAGTTAGAGAGCCCGGATTTGGACAAGATTTTAAGGGATTTTAGAGACATCGATTGGGTAATGATTCTAAACTTGAATTCCGTTAAATCCCATTAATCTATTATTAATTCCATCTTTTAATTTCGGATTTGGGTTCAAAATTTAGGAAAATGGAAAGATGTTCTTTAACTAAGATTTTGGGTTTTGATTGACATTTTCAATCAGATTTAGATAATTTTGGTATGGGTGAACTCGTGAGTGAATGTGTGTTCATATCTTGTGACTTTTACCCGATTCCGAGACATGGGCCCGGGAAGGCTTTTTAGGGCAATTTTTGAATTTTCTATTGAAGTCTTGATTTTATTAATTAGATTAGTCTATTATAGTTGTATTTATGATATGGAATTGCTTTTGGCTTGATTTGAGCCATTCAAAGCCGGAAATTCGTGAAAAAGGAATTGTTACCGATTGATTGAGCTTAGTTCGAGTTAAGTAGCTAGCCTAACCTTGTGTAGGGGAACTCCCCTTAGAATTTGATACTGTTGTAATATGTGAGCACCGTATACGTGAGGTGACGAGTGTGTACACGGGAAAGTTGTTGTTAAAAATCTAATTTTTACTGAGTAATAGCCTATTTCTCCTTATTTGAGTTATATCAGGATGTGTAATTATCATGTTTAACCTAGAATATCGTGTCTACGTGCCTTAAATGCCTATTTGAATACTGTGCAGTATGTTTAGTGGATTTACTGCTTTTTCCCTTGACTTGTACTTAGTCTAAACTGTAGGATCTCTATTGTAACTGTTATTTTCATTGTCTGACCTGCATATTTACTTTGTGACTATGCAATAATATTCTGGGAGTTCCCCCTTGCATATTTATTTTGGGACTATGGGACAGTACCCCGGGAGATCCCCCCTGCATATTAACGTTGGGACTACGGGACGGTATCCCGGGAGATCTCCATGCATATTTTCTTTTGGTCTACACGATGGTATCCCATACACTTTTACTTTTGGGACTACGAGATCGTATATCGAGGGATCCCCTGTTTTTATTCCTGTGTACGTTACTGTTATCGTTCTGTGATTTCCTTCTTGTTAAATTTCAGTCTTTTATTACACTGCAATATTTTTTTCTGTCTTATTTAATATATATATATATATATATATATATATGTATATATATATATATATATATATATATATATATGCCCTGACCTGACTTCGTCACTACTCGATCCAGGTCAGGCTTGGCATTTACTGGGTACCGTTGTGGTGTACACATGCTACTCTTCTGCACATATTTTCATGTGCAAATCCAGGTACCTCCTACTAGACTCGCTTTTAGTTGCATAATTTATTCTGCTCTAGAGACTTCAAAGTATATCTGCCCGCGTTCAAAGACCTCTGAGTCCCTCTTTATCTCTTTTGCATTGATTGTTCCTTCTCTTCTTTTAGATATTAATGTATAGAATAGTTAGACAAATTCTTATAAGCTTGTGACTTATGGTGTTCCGGGTCTTGGGAGAGTTTTATGTATATTTTGAGAGTTGGTTATTGTACCTGTCGAGCGGCATTTCTATCAGTATTTAATTATTTGCTGTAGTTTGCTACTAGGCTTATGTTTTCATTTTTATTATTCCGCAAATGTTTGGCTTACATAGTTGTGGAGACTAGGTGTCTTCACGACATCTTACAGAGGAAGATTTGGATCGTGACAATACTCTCGGCTTATTATTATTAGTAGAATAGAAGTAATAGAAAATGTATCATCAGTTTATCCTTGTTTCAAAGCATATAAAGTGATGCATTTTTACTTGACATGAATTTTCAGTTAAAATGGACTTTTAGCAGTAAGAATTTATCAACATTACATATATAAAAATTCCAAATAATTTTATTTCTTTTATTTTCATGAGATGAAATTTTTTATTTATCGTTGATCATATCTTATTAGTGTTGAACAGTTTGTGCCGCTAATGATAGTTTTCTCTTCTTTTCTTGAAAGAAATTGGCAAGAATATGTTGTTGGGCTATGCGTTTTTACAAGTGAAACCTTGTTATATCATGTATGTTGTCTTTGTTTTTCTAACAGCAGATATGTTCTTTCATCAGCAGTGGCTATAAATTTCCCCTTATTGACAAGAACTAATACTGATTCCTTTTTTTGTTGTAAGAAAATGGTTGCAATATCTTGTTAAATATATGATTTTGCAAGTTCAACTTTGTTGTATTTTGTCTATGTTTTCTAATTGTAACACAATTTAATTTTTTATCAATAATATTGGCACGGGAAATTTCTTGTAGATAAATAATTTTATTAGTGTTCTTAATGATTTTTATCTTTCTTACATAACAATTACTCCATACTTTTAACTTATTATAGGTTGATATGAATCCATCAAAATATCAAAAGTCTGAAATGGGAGCAATTTCAAACAATGTACATCATGCATATATTCAACATACTGCTTTAGCAAGGGGAAGAGGACACAACTTTGGATCTTTAGGCTTTGTAAAAATAAATGTTGGAAAGAGTGATTGGACAAAGTAAAAATCACAACTCAACAACTTTTGAGTAGAATAGGTTGCACATACTAATAAGCCTGTGCCCCCTTGTTTCGCTTCGATGGAAGACGATGCTCCCCTCGCTCAAGACGCTGAATAGATGCAAGGTCTTTTAAGTAATAATTTTTTGTTTTGTTTTTTATTGGACTAATATTGGTTTTATCTTTCACACAAATCAAAATTTACAGAAGTAGGAGCAGCTTTGAAGAAATTACATCATGCATACATTCAACCTGCGGCTTTAGTAAGGGGACGGGGGAAAAACTTTCGATCTTTGGGCTCTGCAAAAATAAATGTTGGCAAAAAAAATCTTATTGGCAAGATTGAAATTAAAACTTAGGGGCTTCTAACCAAAATAAACTAGCACATAATAGTAATAATCTTAATCCTCCTGGTTTTGATACAATGGAAGACGACATTCCCTTCACTCAAGAAGCTGAAATGATGCAAGGTCTCAATTTTTTTTGTTTGTTATAAGAATGGAAGTTATTGTATGTTTTACCCAAACTAAAATTTGCAGAGGTTTGAGCTACTTTGTAGAATGTACAAGACACTTACTGTCAACCTAGTGCTTCAGCAAGGTGAAGTGGGCGAAACTTATGAGAAATCTGGTTGGCGAAAGTAAATATCACAACTCAACAGCTTCTGAGTAGAATAATCTAGCACATAATAGTACTAATCTTATGCCTCCTAGTTTCAATCCGATGGAAGAGGTGGTTTCCCTCGCTCAAGAAGATGAAACATTTCAAGGTCTCAAGTTTAATATATATTTTTTTGTTATAAGACTAGAATTTATTTTATATTAAAAATTTGCAGATTTATGTGAATCTCAAAAGCCAAAATAGGTGAGAGGAAAGAAAACGAATAAAGATGTAGCAATATTCAAACCTGAAAAAAAGTTTAGAGTCAATTTTTACTATAATCGGGTTGTCGGTAAGCATCAAGCCTCATCTTCGAGATACTTGGGTATATTAGTTCGTGATCGCTATATGTGTCCATTGCAAGCATTAATCGAAGGACATCAGAGAAGATAAGTTTTAACACATGTGGCGAGCTGTCATAGTAAATATTTAAAGCATTATTAAAGCAATACTTTCTTAGTTGAATTGCTCTTTTCAGAAAAATTTGACATGGAATATAATTTGAAAATTCACTCTTGAGACAGAGAAGTTTAGCTGGCCATATTTAGCAACACATCTTCTCTTCCATAGTTCAAAATTTATGAATGAAGGCAATATCCTGAGTGGCTTTGATCATGAACTGAGAGACATCAGGAATATTTCAATTCGTAAGGAAACAGAGAGTTCGCACACTGTCATCCTTACTAATTGAAATTTCCAACCTTCACCGCATTAAAATAATTAATAACATTTGAACTTGGTGAATAGTTTATCTAGTAGTTCGTAGTTGTAGATTTTATGTTACTTATTGTACATATACCTAGAAAGTAATAAATTTTCACCCTTTTCTATTCCTCATCTTTGGATTAATGACAAAATATCCATCTGAAAAGATTGGGTTTGGAAATGTCACGATCTAAAATTTGTTAAAGGTCTTACTAGCACCGGACACCACTACCAGGAAAGCCAATACTAAATAATTAATTAAATTCTCATTTTAATATTTATGAAATTATAAATTTCCCTCAACTTAACTAGTGTAAGATGAACTTTACATAATAATAATAATGTTCTCCAATTTCAATATTGAATATCCCATAATCATCCCAGAACCCGGTGTCACAAGTGCATGAGAATTTAATAGGAATTAAAATACAATTCAATAACTATCCGGAATACAAATTCGGACAGAAAAAGAAATACAAGTACTCTGAAGGAGACTTTGCTGGCTGCGGATCGTCTCATAAGATACAGCACACCTAAGTCCCCATATCAACCACGCCGCTGCGCCCACAAGGCCACTAGACATGTGTGTCATGTACAACAAAATGTACACCAAGTGTAGTATGAGTACGAAAATAACGCGTACCCAGTAGCTATCCAATGTAATCTCGAAGAAGTAGTGACGAGAGGTGGACTCCGACACTTACACTGGCCAACAATAATATATCGATAATATGTTAAATTATGGATTTTATAAGGCGGTTGTAAACTCAATAACATGAAGTAGGTAAACAATTCTTTTGTTAATAGGAGATTTCCAAATTTATTTTCATCTTTAGCAATGTATATCTCCAGCCAACGAGGCCACATCAACAACAACAACATACCTAGTATTATCCCACACCGTGGGTTCTATGGAGGGTAGTGTGTATGAAGACCTTACCCCTACCTTGTGAGAATAGAGAGGCTGTTTCCAATAGACCCTCGGCTAAAGATAGTATAAGTAACACATTAATAAAAATATAGGCAAGAAGAGACAGTATAAAAAATCCATATAAAAGTAAAATAACACAACAAGACAGTAAAGTGATCACTAATGAAAGAAAATAACGGTTAGTAATACGAACCTACTACCAAAAAAAATAAGACTGTGTTCCAATACTAATGTTATGAACACTACACACTACCTACTCTACTACTCTAATTCTCGACCTCAATACCTTCCTATCAAGGGCCATGTCCTCGGTCAGTTAAAGTTACACCATGTATTGCCTAATTACTTTTCCCCACCTCTTCTTTGGCCTACCTCTACCTCTCTGTAGGTCCTCCAATGTCAACCTCTCAGACCTCCTCAATCAATTATCAATAATTCCAAAACAATCAATTAAATCATGCACAAATAATGCTGAGCTCGTACGATCCGATCCAACATAATATTTAAACTGTACACTGCAGAGGGTCGAACTGTGCAAACCATAGATGCATCTACTTACCCCGCTCGTGAATCATACATGCAACGCGGTCAAACATAAATTTAAGGAATTACCCCGCTAGAGGATCATACTTGCGACTCGGTCAAATATAAATGTTAGGAATTACCCGCTTGCGGAGCATACTTGAGACGCAGTCAAACATAAATTTATCATGAATCATAACCCTTTCTTGATTCTGTCACGACCCTAAACCGGACCCGATTATGATGGCGCCTATCGTGAAACAACGCCAGCCAACACAAACTCCCAATCCATTTAAACAGTTATGATGATTCAATTTAAATCTTTAACAGGTGATAAATCCCAAAATCAAGTGAAATAGAACAAACAGGAAAATAAAAACAGACCGACATCGGGGTGTCACCAGCTATAAGCATCTAAACATCTGTCTAAGAGTGTGAAAGAGACTACCCAGTCTATTACAGAATCTAGTAAAAGGGAAAGTAAAGATAGGAGGAAGAAATACTGGGCTGCGAAAGCTGAGCAGCTACCTAGTGGACTCCGAACAGCTTGCTGGAGCAATCAAACCTCACTAGCATGGCCCGAGGCTCCTGAATCAGCACAGAGGGTGCAGGAGTAATGTGAGTACGTCAACTCAGTAAGTAATAAAAGTAAAGGCAGCTGAGCAATAAGAAAACATGTAAACCATAACAAAATACTACAAAGAGGCAGTATAAAGCCAATACAATGCAATAAATCAGTGAAAACAAGTAAAAGCACCTTAGTTCAGCAAAGCCTTTTTAAAACATATTTTAATAGTTCAAATGAGTAAACGAAAACAGGAAGAAGAGATAGATGAATAAGTCATCCCCTCCGGCCAAATGTCAACAGAATCAGACCCTCGGGAAATAAAATGGAACACCATCAGCCCCTCGGGCTATATCACATATCCCACTGGGTACCCGTGCTCACTGGGGGTGTATAGACTCCGGGAGGGGCCCCTTACGGCCCAAGCGCAATAACAAGCCATCTGGTGGCATAATCAAACAGGCTCTCAGCCTCATATCAAGCCACCTCGTTGCGTACAAATAAGGCCCTCAGACTCATATTCATGAATCGGTACAATACCGCTGCGATGCACAACCCGATCTCATGGAAATCTCACAACACAAGCCCTCATCCCTACTCAGTCATAAATCTCTAAATGCCACTCGGGCGCGGTAAAAATATGATGCTCAGCCCAAAGTATCATTTAAGATGTCAAAATAGAATAAACATGGTTGAGTTATGGAAACAGTAGAATATATCATGACTGAGTGCAATTATAAAGTCAAAACAGTGAGGAATAGTAGCAAAAATCACCTAAGGGTTCAAAACAGTTGGCACGAGGCCCAAATATGGCATTGGGCATTTAGCCCAAAACATGATAATAGCAAACAATTTTCAATCAAATACGCGGTAAAGAAGTCATACGGGACGGACTAAGTCACAATCACCAATGGTGCACGACCCCACGCTCGTCATCTAGCATGTGCGTTACCTCCAAATAGCATAAAATTGTGTAATTCGGGGTTTCAAACCCTTAGGACAACATTTACAATCATTACTTACCTCTATCCGGTCCAAACTCTAGCTTGTGATGCCTTTTCCTCTCGAATCAACCTCCGGATGTTCCAAATCTAACCAAAATTAGTACATAACCATCAAAATATGCTAATGGAACAAAGTCCACTCGAAAGTAATCAAATTACAACACAAATTCTGAAATTAGCCAAACTCGAGCCCCGGGCCCACGTCTCGGAATTCAATAAAAATTACATCAATAAACTTCTTATCTTCCCACGAGTTAATACATATCAAATGCATCAAAAACCGACCACAAATGACCCCTCAAATAACTAGATTTAGGTCTCCAATTCCCAAGTCCTAACTTCTAATTTTTAGGCTCAATTTCAACAAATTCCACGATTAATTAGGTAGAAATCACATTAGGATCGAGTATTAAGTCCATAAATCTTACTTCCAAGTGTTTCCCCTTGATTCCCTCTTCAATCTTCTTCAAAAAGCTCCAAAATCGCCTAACAATGGTGAAACTTAGACTAAAAATCGCGAATATGACCTTTTAAAACATTCTGCCCAGCTATTAAAATTCCTTCATCGCAAACGGGGTCAACGCCTCATGTTCATGAAGCACAAATTTGAGCTGACCATTTTTCCTTCATCGCAAATGCGATACCTTATACGCGAACGCGAATCTTCATCCTTCCAACTCATCACGAACGCGACCCCACACCCGCGAACGCGAAGCTCACTAACCCAAACCCTTCGCGAATGCGGGACCACCATCGCGAATGCGACGGACAAACCTCCTGCCTCTCATCCTAAACCTTCGCGAACGCGAAGGCCAAAAGCCTGCAATACTCACAATAGATTTTCTGCAATTTCCTTCAGCGTGAAATGATCCGTTTAACCACCCGAAACTCACCTCGGGACCTCAACCAAACATGAAAACCTATCCCATAACATCATTCAAATTTGTTCAAACCTTAGGAACGCTCAAAACAACATCAAAACACAAAATTTGCATCGGATTCAAGACTAAGAAGTCAAAAAACTCCCCAATTTCGCTTTTGATCAAAAAGTCTATCAAATCATGTCCGAATGACATGAAATTTTGCACACATATCCCAAATGACACAAAGGACCTACTTCAACTCCCAAAATTCCATTCCGACCTCTAAATCAAAATATCACCTATCAACCGAAAAATGCCAAATTTCCAATTTTGCCAATTCAAGCCTAAATCTACTCCGGACCTCCAAAACACATTCCGATCACGCTCCTAAGTGTCAAATCACTTCACGAAGCTACCCGAACCATCGGAACTCACATCTGAGCCCTTTTTTCACATAAGTCAACATCTGGTTGACTTTTCCAACTTAAGCTTACTCAAAGAGACTAAGTGTCTCAAACTTAACTAAAACCTCTCCGAACCCGAGCCAACCAACCCGATAACACATAATACAACTGAACAAGACAATAAGAAGTAGAAATGGGGAAAATGGAGTGGTAACTCATGAAATGACCGGCCGGGTCGTTACATCCTCTCCCTCTTAATCAAACGTTCGTCCTCAAACAAGTCAATAAATATAACTAAAGCCTCAAATAGGCAAGGATATCTGCTTCGCATCTCCCACTCGGTCTCCTAGGTAGCCTCCTTTATGGGCCAACCTCTTCACTGAACTTTCACTGAAGCTATATCCTTTGACCTCAACTTTCAAACCTGAAGCTCCAAAGTAGCTACTGGCTCCACATCATAAGTCAAATCATCATCTAACTGAACCGTGTTAAAATCAAAAACATGAGACGGATCCCCAATATACCTCGGAGCATAGAAACATGAAATACCAGATGCACACTCAATAAGCTGTATGGCAAAGCAAGCTCAAAAGCCACTTCCCCAATCCTCCGAAGCACCTCAAAAGGCCTAATGAACCGAGGAACCAATTTACCCTTCTTCCCAAATCTCATAACACCTTTCATGGGTGAAACCTTCAACAGAACCTTCTCACCAACCATGTAGGACATATCCTGAACCTTCCTGTCAGCATAACTTTTTTGTCTCGACTGCGCTGTACGAAGCCTTTCCTGAATCACCTTCACCTTGTCAAAACGATCCTGCACCAAGTCTGTACCCAACAACATAGCCTCACAAGGCTCAAACCAACCAACTGGAGATCTACATCGCCTCCCATACAAAGCCTCAAAGAGCCATCTGAATAATCGACTGGTAACTATTGTTATAAGATAACTCAGCGAGCAGTAGAAACTGATCCCATGACCCTCCAAAATCGATGACACAAGTGCGCAACATGTCCTCCGATATTTGAATAGTGCGCTCGGACTGCCCGTCAGTCCGAGGTTTAAAGGATGTGCTCAAATCAACCTGACTACCCTACTCTCGTTGCACCAACCTCTAAAACTGTGAAGTAAACTAAATGCCCCTCTCTGAAATGATGGAAACTGGGACACCATGCAAACGAATAATCTCCTAGATATAGATCTGTGTCAACCTCTCTGAAGAATAGTAGTACACACAGGAATGAAGTGCGCAGACTTGGTAAGCCGATCCACAATCACCCAAATAGCATCGAACTTCTTTAAAGTCTGTGGGACCCCAACTACAAAGTCGATGGTGATCTGCTCCCACTTCCATTCTGGAATATCCATCCACTGAAGCAAGACACCCAGTCTCTGATGCTCATACTTCACCTTATATCAATTAAGACACTGAGTCAGAAATCTCTAAAAGTCACTCAGTCATGGTAAAAATATGATGCTCATCCCAAATATCATTTAAGATGTCAAATAGAATAAATATGGTTGAGTTATGGAAACAGTAGAATATAGCATGACTAAGTGCAATTATAAAGTCAAAACTATGAGGAATAGTAGTAAAAATCCCCTGAGGGTTTAAACAGTTGGCACGAGAACCAAATATGGCATTCAGCCCAAAACATGGTGATAAGAAATAGTTTTCAATCAAATATGCGGTAAAACAGTTATACGGTACGCACTAAGTCACAATCCCCAACGGTGCACGAACCCATGCTCGTCATTTAATGTGTGCGTCACCTCCAAATAGCACAATGATGTGTAATCCGGGGTTTCAAACCCTCAAGAAAGCATTTACAATCGTTACTTACCTCTATCCAGTCCAAACTCTAGCCCGCGATGCCTTTGCCTCTCGAATCAACCTCCGGATGCAAAACCCGACCCCCGGGCCCACGTCTCGGAATTCGATAAAAATTACATCAATAAACTCTTTATCTTCCCATGAGTTCACACATATCAAATACATCAAAATCCGACAAAAAATGACCCGTCAAATCCCTAGATTTAGGTCTCCAATTTCCAAGTCCTAACTTCAAATTTTTAGGCTCAATTTCCACAAATTCCATGATTAATTAGGTAGAAATCACATTAGAATCGAGTATTAAGTCCATAAATCTTACCTCAAAGTGTTTCCCCTTGATTCTCTCTTCAATCTTCCTCAAAAAGCTCCAAAATCGTCCAACAATGGTGAAACTTAGACTGAAAATCACGGTTATGACCTTTTAAACAATTCTGCCCAGATATTTAAAATCCTTCATCACGAACGTGGTCAATGCCTCGCATTCAGAAAGAACAAATTTGAGTTGATCATTTTTCCTTCATCGCGAACGCGACACCCTGTATGCGAACATGAAGCCTCAGCCTTCCAACTCATCGTGAGCGCAACCCTACACCCGCAAACGCGAAGCTCACTGACCCCAACCATTCGCGAAGGCCAAACCTTCTGCCTTTCATCCTAACCTTTCGCGAACGAGACGGTCCACTTGCGAACGCGAAGGCCAAAAGCCTGCAACACTCACAGGAAATTTTCTGCAATTTCCTTCAACATGAAATGATTCTTTTAACCACTCAAAACTCACCCGAGGCCCTTGGGACCTCAACCAAACATTCCAGCCTATCCCATAACATCATTCAAACTTGTTCCAACTTTCATAATGATTAAAACAACATCAAAATACCAAATTTGCATACGATTCAAGACTAAGAATTCCAAAACTCCCAAATTCCGCTCTCAATCAAAAAGTCTATCAAATCACTTCTGAATGACTTGAAATTTTGCTCACACATCCCAAATGACACAATGAACCTACTGCAACTCCTGTAATTCCATTAGAGCCCTATCAAAATCTCACCTATCAACCGGAAAATGCCAAAATTCCAATTTTGCCAATTCAAACCTAAATCTACTCTGGGCCTCCAAAACACATTCCGATCATGCTCCTAAGTCTCAAATAACTTCCCGAAGCTATCCAAACCATCAGATCTCACATCCGAGCCCTTTTTCACATAAGTCAACATCCGGTTGACTTTTCCAACTTAAGCTAATTCAAAAGAGACTAAGTGTCTCATACCTTACCAAAACCTCTCCGAACCTATCCAACCAACCTGATAACACATAATACAACTGAACAAGACAATAAGAATCAGAAATGGAGAAAATGGAGCGGTAATTCAAGATACGACCGGCCGGATGGTTACAGATTCTTTTCAAAATAATGTCAATTCAATTTGAATATTTTAAATTCTTAAAAATCCTCAACCTAGTCCCATTTGATACAATTAACAAACATAATCAAGTAACAATGTACACAAAACATGGTGTAAACCTAAAACTACCCCGACATAAACAAGAATAGTAGCTACATACGGACTCTTGTCACCTCGTGTGTATGTAGCCCCCACAAATAGAACCACATTTTTGAATTATTTCACCTATGGGGTAAATTCCCTCTTACAAGGTTAGAAAGGAGATTTATCTCGCTCCGAAGTTCCATATTCAGCTCCCAAGCCCTTCCGATGACTTAAACCGATGCCCAACACTCCAAAACTAGTCAATAAATGTGAAAATCCATAAATATATACTCCAATACTCATTATAATCCTATTTAAATCAATTTCCAATTCTGTTTGAAAAGGTCGTTAAAATCACCCTCGGGCACATGTGTCCGGATTCCAAATTTTTTTGAAAATAAAGTTTACCCATAACCTCAAGAACTCAAATATATAATTTATTCTCAATTCCATTTCCAAAATTGTGGTCAAAATCCAAAAATACCAAATTCTAGGTTTTTCTTCAAGATCCTAAATTTCTACTAATCTCCATGTTAAAATCCTCCTACAAACCATGAATTTAACTTACAAGAGGTGGGATTAACTTACCTCGACTTAAATGATGAAGAACCCCCACTTGACGCCCTCCAAAAATTGTCCAACCAAGAAAAAATGGGCCAAATCCCCATTTTAAAGAACCTCACTATGCATCGTTCCTCGCACTTGCGGTCACTTGACCACTTCTACGGTTCCGTAGGTGCAACAAATGATCCGCTCCTGCGGTCCTTCTCCAACCCCCTCAACTTTGCGTCTGTAACCACTATCCGCTTCTGCGGCTCTACGCATGCAGGTGGCGACCCCGCTTCTGCGAAACTCGACCGTATCTTCGTTCCATGTCTAAGCCGCTTATGCCACCCTAATGTCCACTTGTGTGGCTTGGCACTTGCGGCCCTAACCTCGCAGGTGTGGATACACCAGAAGACAGCAGCCTCGCACCTTCATAAGATCAAATTAATTATGTTATCTATCCAGATCTAACCGAGGCCCCCGGGACCCCGTCCAATCACACCAATCAGTTCCAAAACTTAATGCGGACCTTCTCAAGGGCTCAAATCACATCAAACGATGATAAACCCATAAATCGCAATCCAATTCAAGCTTAATGAACTTTAGAACATTAAATTTCCAAATTTTGCCAAATGACTCCAAAATGACCTACAGACCTCCGAATCCACTTCTAGATGCGCTCCCAATACCAGAATCACCGTAAGAAGCTATTCCCAGACTCAAAATCCCAACTGGACATCAATAACGTTGATTGCACTTCAACCCAAATTTAAGAAATTCTTCCCAAAATGCTATCTTCCATAATAGGTGCCTAAACACTCCCGGTCATCCAAAACTCGATCCGAACATACGCCCATGTCTGAAATCATCATACGAACTTGCTGGATCCTTCAAGTCCTGATTCCGATGTTGTTCACTCAAAATCACAACTTAGTTAATTTTCTAATTTAAAGCTTCCGAAATGAGAATTTTCTTTCCAAATTAACTTCAAACTTCCCGAAATTCAATTTCCTACCACACGTATAAGTCATAATACCCGGATTGAACCTACTCATTGCCTAAAACCTCCGAACGACGCGCTAGAGCTCAAAACGACCAGTCGGGTCATTACATTCTCTCCCACTTATATATATGTTCATCCTCGAACATGCTAAGAAATGTGTTGTAGTTGTCTGAAATCACTTGTTAATACCTCGTGCACCCATCCGTGTTATCACAACTCAGTTGAGCACATTAGCTCGAGCTAATCTGAAGATTTTTCCCTTTTGCTTAGACAAATAACCTTTAGAGCTTAATTCCAACATCCAGAATTCTCTGCCAGGCCTGCTTTCATCATACGAACACCCGTTTCAATCTTTGTGCGATGCAGCAATACATGATTTCATACCTTTGCGGAATCCATACCATGTACTGCATAACTCACATGACCATAATAACAACCCCTGATAATAATAGACAAAATTTCACAAATTTGATGCTCACAATGCATCTTATGGCGTATATAAGCCTTGTTCCAACCTCTTGTAATACCACTACGACGGAAGATGTGTAGAAATTCATAACCAACCGCTGAGTCAACAATCATTGAATCTCTCCTCTTGACTAGAATCACCATCTCATTGTAAGCCAAATAATGGTATTTGCTAATATACTGCATAAAATGCGATCGCACTGATCCCAGATACAATAATCTTGTTCAGGCAATACGCCACCCCATACACGATCAAGAGTCTCATATGATGCCACAATATGCCAACAAGCTACCAAACTTGAATGTGATACATAAGGAAGACGAACTCTAGAAAGGACTACTCAACCCACGCAACTAATTGGAAAACCAAAAAAGTGTTATGAACCTTCCTCAGAAAATGAAAAAAAAAACACAAAAACAGCTATAGAGGATTGTACTCAACATCACACTGTTGCGGCGTGCAACCTGGTCCAAGCAACATACCTGTGGCGCCGTGCAACCCGATCCACACATAAAATCTATATAAGGAGATACTTACCGAGCTAGAATGCTCATTACTACAAAATACCCGAATATCGGCCACAAGGACGCTAAATCCATAATACCATCCCTGGGAGACAGATAGCACCATACGCTACAAAGATCAAGAACGACTAAGGTACGATATATGATCTGAATCTCGAAAGTCATCATGCTCACATAACACCAACGCTATGTGGAACCTCAACACATATGAAATATATCAATCCATTTCACAACTCACACGGCACTATATAGTATTACTAGAAATAGCCGATGATGAAATAACATTCAACGTCCGAATAATCCTCCATAAGAAGCGCTATGCTGAAGTGAACACATCCAGCCCGATATAAAGGCCACAATCATATTCAGATCCATCCATGGAGCTCAAGCCAAATCTGATCGTACTGCACTGGCTAATAACCTTTCAAGGATTCATAATAACCCTCTTTAATATGATACACAAGAATAGCTATCAAATCCGGAAATACTTCCATATTCCACCAACAAATGAACCGAGCACCTTTTAGGCATGAATTCTTACATTAACGTTAGTACCACAATCTCCATAGTTGATTTTCAATCTTTAAGTGACTACTTATCACAGTTATACCATGTTCCTGTGGGGTATACCCCCACGACCTTCCGCACCAGGTAACAATATGCACACCAATACCACCGGCTATATGAATGTTGTAAATTTAATCAAGGACCTGCAAATCAACACACGAAGCCTCTGACACATGGCACCTATCTCAGGTGATGCTGAAGATAATACAAGCTTACTATAATCATCTGAATCCCTTTTCCCTGCTCGTCCGAGCTGATGATATTCTTGTTGACACCAAACTGCAACCTTGATCCTTAACTTCCAAATACCATGCTACTCTATGAACTTAATCATGTCAGTGTGCAAGAGTACAAGAATTTTATCATAACTCCTGAACCGCCAATAAGGTAAATACTTCATCATATAAAAACCTTTTACTTAACTCATTTCAAGAGAACTATTGCAAGACGTGACTGAATTTCATATCCGCAGAATATACCAACCTCAAGTAGTGGCCTAAACCACCATAACTCTTCCTGGATCCATCTTCACATAATAGTCCATAATACTTGAAGCCTGCAAATCAAAACCAATTATGGCGACCATCAAACATCGCACATACCGTCACAAATCAGATGAGTAACTCAACACAGTGAAGGAGTTGATCATCACCATCATTATATCGATTCCACCAGTGCTAATCGATCTGACTTCTTCTAATTTACCCTAGACTTGACTTAGGAATAATATTATCTCTATTCAAAACATATCAAACTCAATCCACACTCGTCTTGAGTGACCTATTTCACGATACCACATTGTCTCAAAACCCACGAACCCTTTCATACCCTCCTTGTGCGCAGAATCGCGTCTTCAACTGGTACACACATTATGATAATTCTGATATAAATCCAAAGTTATTTCCTCCCATTCCTCTCATACTACACCGTAGATCGGAGATAACGCAGAACACCCCAAGCCTTTTTATCATAATTCGCTGCACAAGCTCTATACTCAACCATATTATGGATGGAAATCCTTAGGCACCGCACTTTGACTTTTGGATCCACTAGGACCGTTGTTGAGAGTCACCCACTTTGAATTGGTCCCAAATATAATCAAATGCAAGGCTCTGCTAGCATATTACCACCCTCTCAAGGAAGCACCCAGACGAAATACCTTCCTTGTAACTCACTTCTGCAAGCATAATTCCTAAGTCTTCCCAAAGCGTGAACATAAATCGATAATGCCAAATATATAACACATTCCTCAAATCATTTGCTCAAATTACCATAGATGTTCTCTTCCCTTAGTTGTAATAACCCATCAATATGCCGATAACCAGAGATATCACAAATAGACGACCATGCAATCCAACCGTAGGTGGTGGGCACTTAGCTTGAAGCTACCATTGCATAAAACTGGAACCCACCAAGATTCTTTCTTCATCGTTGACATGATCTTGCACAATCAAACCACCAAATTACTCAAAATCCTTCCGTTAGCATTTCATAAACACTATGAATTACTAGCCACATTTACATATTCCACCTCTTACTGGACGACCAGGGAAGTTATTCGTAGAAGCTTCGTCAACCACGCGATCACTAACCTTCTCACAAGAGACAACACACTTATGGAAATTACATGCCGACATCTTCCAACGTCGCTACGCTTCGTACAATTACTACCAAATCAGTAACCCATCCTAAGCCTGTGCTTAGTCACTAACTGTACAATTCTGTTCACTCCTCCAGGACATGAACTAACGGGTGCGATAGTACATTCCCATCCAAAGTCATGTTGTATCCTCCTTCGTATCAAATAACTCCTCCCCGTCGTATCCAATCTCCCCCGTATAATAGCCAATATTCAAAATTATGTCCGTACACCTGGTCACCATAAATCCCAAATCGCTCTAAACTTTTCTCCTGGAGTATAACTATCCTATCACAGAACCCACATGCTACTCTGCAACTCTCCCACTTCGGTTAAACCCTCTTCTTTAGGAAATTACTCGACTTTTGCTTCTTCTACCTAGACTTCTAGAAATTAAACCATCGCAAGACATCTCCCATATGTCCTTCCCCATCCTTCACTACCCAGTTGTTTCCTTGAATCAAAATCTATCTTCATAGAAACTGGACAAATAGATCGCTACCAACTTTAAACCTTTTCGAAGGTCATCTTTCTCGAGATATCGACACTAGGAACACCATTTCCATGTTGAACCACCATACACCGTGATCCCTGATAACCACTTCTCCGACACTATTTCATACTACTCTGTCCCAAAAGGCAAATTGAAGAAAACGATAACACCAGCAAACTTAACATATTCAACAAGGACAATGACACAACATCACAAATGAAAATTGCACAACGCTCGAAAATAACGAGTCTCGTTACTCCATCAACCCCAACCTGAACATTTCTGGTCTGATTACCTCTTCGCCGGAAATAAAATTCCGAATCTCTGAATCATGAACTAAGTAAACCTCCTTTCAAGTCATTCATGGCCCCAACACATAGGCATGCATCCTACCATCACATCAATAATGCACGATGACAACTCATGAGCAACATAGCAACCTGGGTGTCATGCCCCAAATTCGAGGGGCGCGACCGGCGCTCGACCGGGTATCCACAGTCAAGCGGACCTGGGTGCCTTTCCTATCCCATANATACACAACATACATGGTTCTCAGCGTGGTTTACATCTTACACCGCCCAATATACAAAACACATATTTACATAAGTCCGCAACACACATTTACTGTCTACGGAGCCTCTAAGGATAAAAAAAAGGTGATACAATACTTGCCGGTAACAAGGCTCCGGCTATACCTTACACCAAAAACCAAAACAAGACTCCTAAATAAAAAGTGGAATGAGCCACACAAGGCCCCGAGAGGAAAGGGGCTCACCAATACATCTGACGAAAAATGAAGGGGAGCTACGATTGGTGGACTGGAGTACCTGCTATGGATCCACCTACAATCACGACACGAATGTAGCGCCCCCGGCAAAAGGGATGTCAGTACATTTGAATTGTACTGGTATGTATGAACAAACCTTGCCCTAAGTAATCTCAAACCATACACAAGTTGCAAGCAATAACAGAATCAATAATCGAATACACAGTTAAGGAATAATCAAGCCAAACAAGTCTATAATCTCTCCTTTTTCCCTTCAACATTTCCACATCAATGATTTCACAATTTGATACACTAGTAGAGAACAATAATAGAAGCAGCAACCAAACACACATGAAAGGAACAATCAAGCCAAACAAGTTTTCAATCTCTCCTGTTTTCCACCTTCCACAATTTCACATCAATGATTTCACAATTTTCCTCATATTCTCATTTCAATAGTGATTTCGATCACTTTCCACCCTTATTATCTCGGCCACCCTTATCACCACAACCCACACCTTATTACTTCATATTGCGGCGCGCAACCCGATCCCACCGTACAGTTATAATTCACAAACAACACAACAACAACCAACAATTCACAAAGATCAGCAACAACACTTCTTAAGAATAACCACAAAAATTTACAAGTTTCCATAACCATCAATAACATTTTCCTTTATTTTTAACAATTCATATGCAATTTAAGTCACCACAATAATTTTCCACAACAAGCCAAATATGTTATTACCATAGTTGTTCCAATTGAATCATTTATGATTTTCCTTCCATCATTTGTTTCTCAACTCTTACCACATAACACTTTCACAATCACGCATTTCGTTTATTGTCAATTACTTGCACCATTAAACCATAAACACTCAATAAAAACCAATCAAACACCTAACAAACCAAACCACAAGAATTTCACAAACAATCCACGTAGATATCACACACCAAATATTCGTACACCAAACAAGGTGATTTTACAAAGGTCAAAGT
>MU751882.1:32212-44572 GCA_026770625.1 Nicotiana glauca | reverse complement strand
TTTTCAACAATTCATATGCAATTTAAGTCACCACAATAATTTCCCACAACAAGCCAAATATGTTATTACCATAGTTGTTCCAATTGCATCATTTATTATTTTTCTTCCATCATTTGTTTCTCAACTCTTACCACATAACACTTTCACAATCACGCATTTAGTTCATTGTCAATTACTTGCACCATTAAACCACAAACACTCAATAAAACCAATCAAACACCCAACAAACCAACCACAAGAATTTCACAAACAATCCACGTAGATATCACACACCAAATATTCGTACACCAAACAAGGTGATTTTACAAAGGTCAAAGTTAGCCATACATACCTCAAAGAGCTTTTCCTTAAGTTACTACAACGTTCCGGAAATTCTAGCAACTTCAATCTATTTTGAGACATAGCAAAATTGAGCAAAAATTAGAAAGATATTCATAACTCTAGCTCATTTGAGCATTTTATCAAATACTAGATGAGCATCTTGATTTCAAATCCCCTTTTCAAGATTTCCTTCATTCCCTAACCCAATCTTACTTATTTAAGTTAAACAATCTTCCCATAAACCTAAGTTGTACATGCATGTATACACATTACTAATACGCCCAAGAATCATACCTCAATAACCCATCTTATACACCAAACTCAAAATTAAAAACCTAGGGTATAGAACCTTACCTCTTAGATGAAGATCTTGTTATTGGGTTCTTTGATTCTTGAAAATTGATGCAAGGTTTGGATGATTTAAATATTTGGTTCCTCCTTCTCTCTCTAAAATACTCTCACCTCTCTCTAAAATCAGTAGGAAATGACCCCAAATGAAGCCCCAAAGGCTATATATCAAAATGGGGTCGGGTTATGAAAATTAGAAAATTAACCCTCCGATGTCAACTATGCGACCGCAGAATCCACCGCAGAATGGGTATGCGGGCCGCAGATTCGTCGCAAAACTCGTTGTCTAGAACTAGGTTGTTCTGACTCATTCTGCGACCATTCTGCGATCGCAGAATGGGTTTTGCGGTCCGCAGAGTTCAATCTGCGATCGCAGATTTCACACAGACTCGCATTTTTCCAGCTTTTGGTAACTTGAACATAGCTTTGTGTAGGAATGTCCAAATGATAAACGGTTTGAAGCGTTGGATACTAGACTCAAAGAACTTTCATTTGATATACTATTCACCATATAAAACCTTATACATATTTAGATATACTCGTTCAAAGTATAGACTAGTGCAAGATCATTGGGAATCTTAGCCTATTATGGACTCTTCCAATTTTTCTTAGACTTAGGCTTTTCCTTGGACCCCAAATTACTTACCATGAGACTTATACACATATTTACCAATTCCAATTGATTTACACCATGTTAATACCACATAAAATATTATAATTAGCCTACATGGCACCACGAAATCCTAGGTTACTTAGCGAAATTTTCCGGGGCCTTACACTGGGTATAACCTTAAAGCCCTCAGAAGTATAGCTAATGAGCTGAAATGACCAAATATCCTTCCGCAAGGCGACGACAATAGCCAGATCAATTATACAGGGAGAAACATACTGCACCACATCCGTGGTACCATTACGATTCCTTAATTCCCGATCGATAGCAAGCGCCTCACGTCGCATAAGATTGAATAGGACTAAATAAAGGCATAAGTATCACATGAATCAAATCGCACAATAAGGGGTCAAGAAACGGAGTGCACCTAACAGTCCTGTAGCCTCTCGAAGATAAGGACAAATGTCTCCGTACCGATCCGCGAGGATCTACTAGACTTGATCATGACTCGTGAGACCTAAGGGAACCTAGTGCTCTGATACCATATTTTCACGACCCAAAATCCGTTAAAGGTTGTGATGGCACCAGACACCACTGCCAGGCAAGCCAACACTAAATAGTTAATTAAACTCTCATTTTAATTTTTTTTAAATCATAAATTTCCTTCAACTTAACTATTAAAAGATGAACTTTCAAGAATAATAATAATAATGCTCTCCAATTTCAATATTGAATATCCCATAATCATCCTAGAACCCCGTGTCACAAGTTCATGAGCATTTTCTAGGAATTAAAATACAATACAATAGCTTTTCGGAATACAAATTTGGACAGAAAAGGAAATACAAGTACTCTAAAGGAGACTCTGCTGGTTGCGGATCGTCTCATAAGATGCAGCTCACCTAAGTCTATGTATCAACCACGCCGCTACACCCACATGGCCACTAGATATATGTGTGCATGTACACCCAAATGTACAGCAAGTTTAGTATGAGTACGAAAATAATGCATACCCAGTAAATGTCCAATCTAATCTCGATGAAGTACTGGCAAGAGGTCGACTCCGACACTTACTATGGCCAACAATAATATACCGATAATATGTTAAATTATGGATTTTATAAGGCGACTGTAAACTCAATAATATGAAGCACGTAAACAATTCTTTTGTTAATAGGAGATTTCAAAATTTATTTTCATCTTTTAAAAATTTATATCTTTGGTCAATGAGGCCACATTAATTGTCAATAATTCCAAAAATAAATCATGCGCAAATCATGCCGAGGTGTTACGGAATCCAACATAATATTTAAATTGTGCATTGCCGATGGTTGAGCGACGAGAGCCATAGATGCATATACTTATCTCGCTCGCGAATCATACATGCGCCGAGTTCAAACTTAAATTTAAGGAATTACCCCGCTCGCGGATCATACTTGTGACGTGGCCAAACATAAATTAATCATTAAATAATAACCCTTTCTTGATTCTTTTCAAAATAATGACAATTGAACTTGAAGATTTTATGTTCTTAAATCCTAAACTTAGTTCTATTTGAAACAATTAACATATATAATCAAATAACGTTATACTCAAAACATGGTATAAACGTAAAACTACCTGTACATAAACATGAATAATAGCTACGTTTGGACTCTCGTCACCTCGAGCGTTCGTAGCCCCCACAAATAAAAGTATATTTTTAAATTATTTCATCTATGGGGTAAATTGCCTCTTACAAGGTTATAAAGGAGACATACCTTGCTCCGAAGTTCCATATTCGGCTCCCAAGCCCTTCCGACGACTCAAACCGATGCCGAAAGATCCAAAACTTGTCAATAAATGTGCAAATCTATAAATATATACTCTAATACTCATTATAATACTATTTACATCATTTTCCAACTCCGTTCGAAAAACCGATAAAATCACCCTCGGGCCCACTGCCCCGATTTTGAAGATTTTCAAAAATAAACTTTACCCATGCTCTCATGAACTCAAATATATAAGTTATTCTCAATTCCATGTCCAATATCGTGGTCAAAATTCAAAAATACCAAATTTTAGGCTTTTCTTCAAGATCCCAAATTTCTACTAATTTCCATGTTAAAATCCTCCTACAAACCATGTATTTAACTTACAAGAAGTGGTATTAACTTACCTTGACATAAGCAATGAATAACCCCCCACTTGAAGCTCTCAAAAATCGTCCAACCAAGAGATAATGAAAGAAAATGGGCCAAATTCCCGTTTGAAAAAACCTCGTTGCCCAGCGATCCTCGCACATGCGGTCACTTGACCGCTTCTGCGGTTCTGAAGGTGCGACAAATGATCCTCTTCTACGATCTTCCTCCGGACTCCTCAACTCCGCATCTGTGGCCCCTATCCGCTCTGCGCCTTCGTTTCTGCGGCTCCACGCGCACAGTTGCGGTCCCACTTTTGCAGAAGTCTACCGCATTTGCGGTCCCACCCATCTCTATCCTAAGACGCTTCTACGACCCTCATGGCCGCTTTTGCTAAAACCATGAATCGCACTCCAATTCAAGCTTAATGAACTTTAGAACTTCAAACTTCTACATTCGATACCAAAACTTATCAAATCACGTCTGATTGATCTCAAATTTTGCACACCAGTCACAATTGACTTTACGGACCTACTGGAATCTTCAAATCCCGATTCTGAGGTTGTTTACTTAAAATAACAACTTAGTCAATTTTCCAACTTAAAGCTTCCGAAATGAGAATTTTCTTTCAAAATTAACTTTGAACTTCCCGAAATTCAATTTCCGACAACACGTACAAGTTATAATACCCGAAGTGAAGCTGCTCATGGCCTCAAACCACCGAACAACGCGCTAGAGCTCAAAATGACCGGTCGGGTCGTTACATAAACAGATGTATGTTCAAAGGAGGAAGCTTGAGTTTATGTCTTTCTGTAACTTATTAATAACTAGAGAAGGAAAATGGGGAATTTCCTTACGCCATGATTTTATTCCTAGACGGTGTAGTTTCATATTCGGAAAGCAACATCAGACCCAATTTAACCAAATTATAACTTCAGGAAAAGAAAAATAATATAATAGCTAGTGTTTCATGTGAAAGAATACGAAAGAGGATGTAAATAGTTAACTACTGCATAGTCTCATTGCATGCTTGATTGCGGAGTATTAGTTTCTGGAGTACAGTTTAGAATATGTTTGGATTTGAATCACTAATGCCATAAACTGTTAGAGAACTGGTATTTGGATGGAAATTCAGAAAGAAGAGGAAAAGGAGGAAAACATGCGAGGTGGTCCCTTTACTACCCATGTGGATAACATTGGAGGAATGAAATAGAAAAGCTTTTTATGAGAATTTTTGGATATGGTTTTTTAACAGGAATTCTCAGTTTACTAACACTTATTTCTTGTCTTCTGTGAATCTTTATTTTTTAGCTGTTTTGCATTTATAGAATGTCTTGAATCCCTGTTAGTGATCTCTGCCAATTACGATGCTAAGAGTGTGAAATAATTGGTGCTTTACAAAGCTTCTTGACATTGAATTGGGCTGCTCGAAAAAGAGAACTCAGTGCTTCCCCTAATGATGTGCCGCAGTACTAACGGAAGTGCACTTTGTTACATCTTATTAGATTTTCATGTTACCAATATATCTAGCTTTGAACTTTCCTTACATGTCGCATGAAAATATTTAAAGTGTTATAACAGGTTTATTACCTGTCCAAGATCTTTGTATTTTTGTCAACTTTGGTATCTCAAGTAGTAGAAGGTTCTCCTAGAGTGGGCAAGGACAGTGACTTGTTTGGGTTAATTGCCTGGGTTTGGAAACTCTAGCGTCTAAATAAAAAAATATTGGAGTTATGCAGCTTTAACATATCTTGCCTATGTGCATACACAGTTATTTTTTCCCTCTCTAATTGTAACAATTACAAAGGTTAGGTTCATTGATGAAACTTACATATCATAATTGAACCTAGTATGTATTCTAAACTTTGACTATGTCATAATGTGGACTACATCCAATTCCAGTTTATGTGAACATATTTCCTTTTTGGTCCGTTTCAAAAAGAATGAGTCATTTCTAAATTTGGTAACAATTTAGCTTAAAATTACAACTCTACCCTTAATGAGAAGCTTTTATAACCACACAAATACTCTGGGCCCCATCTGAATTTATTTAGGACCACAAATTCCAAAAGTCTTTATTTCTTTTTAAACTCCGTGCCCAATCAAACAGGTTCACATAAATTAAAACGGAGGGAGTATTTGTCTGCTACGGGGTGGGGCAAGAGGTGGGAGGATGGGTTTTAGAATCTATTCTATAAACAAATGTTTCAAACATTAATTGCCTTTGTAGAATTTATGGCGAGCTACAATACATATTTAGTTTATATTATTAATTCATTGCAACGTGGCTGCATTACTAATTTGTCTTTTTGACAATTTTGAAGTCTTTTTCTTTTATCCATCTTGAACCGAGGGTTTTTCGGATACTTGCTGTATTTGCTCGAATAATTGGTTAAATTATTTTATATTTTTAGTTTGCATGAAATTTTTTACTTTCTTTATTAATGATTTTGCAAAATATTTTAGGACAAATTTAACAGTGATGACATGAATCATCAAAGAGATCATCTCTTATGAGAAAGTTATGGACCAATCAGTGATATCATTGCATAAGTATGTGAAGTTTAAGCCATTGCACGAAGCTTTAAAAGATGTTCCGAAGGAGGTAGACAAGAGTGATTGAGAATGGTTGGTCAAGGAACATTTTTTAAGTAAAAATTTTACGGTAAAACTTCATAAATAACTCTTAACTTCTTATTATTTTAAGTAACTGTTCATGATTTCAATGATTTGCTCTTAATATAGGAAGCAAGTATTCGAAACTCAATCAATAGGTCTAAGGTGAGAATGCCTCATTATACGGGTAGCAGGCCGATTAGAGAAATTATTTACGAACTGGTAAGTGCATAGTGCAATCCTATAAAGAAACCTCGTCTTTGTTTGACTTGTTTATTTAAATGTGATGGGAGGCAAAGACAGTAATCCACCGAACATGGCGATTATATTCTTTGAGACTCACAAGAACGATGACACGCTTGTAGAATCTGAAGCTAGTAAAAAAATGTATGTTTATTGATGAACTTCATTTTACATCTGTCATTTTATATTACTGTATTTTGTTATTTTAATTTTTCTTGTATATTATAGGCTGAGATATAACAACTAGTACAATCTGAGCCGTCTTTTACGAATATTGGGGTAGTAGAAAGGTGCTTCGAACCTCAAAATAAGAGTCATGTGATTGGATTAGGGGATGGTATAACCACTAAGGAGTTGAAATGCAGTAACTCCTCAAAGGTTGCAATACTGATTGAACTGAATACAACTCGAAAAGAAAAAGAATCACTACAAACCGAGCTGAATGCAACTAAAAAGCAAAAGAACCTATAGAAAAACATATGCATGACTTTGTGTCTAAGTATGATCATCTTATAAGTTTACTGGTTGATCAACCTTCATCAGCACCATCTTCAAGTCAACAAAGTAAAAGTTGAAGTATTTAACAAGTGCGTGAGCTTTGTACCAGTTTTGATAGGATGAATATCCTCAAATGAATTTAGTGAAATCTTTTATTGTTAGTTAAATAAAGTAGTGACTTGACATATGTGCAGTTATTCTAATAATCCAATTAGATATGTGCATCTCAGATTCATTGTTTGAACGTATAACCTTATATGTGCTTGGCAAGTTAAAATATATAAATTCACGTGGAACAAATTCATAGTTTAGTATCTTTTTACTATCTTGTGTATTAAACAAGATATATGTGATGATTTTGTATCGTGAAATTGAAACCTGAGACAATGAGTTGTTATATACTTTCTGGGTGAGCATTTGTTATATGATCTTCTAAAATAGAGAAAATAAAAGAGACTAGGTTTTATAAATTTGTTAGCTACTGGAAGGTGGCTAATTATTATGCTTATACTTTGTTTTTTCTGTTTTTGGAAGACGTTTATTTAGACTAATTATTTTCTCGTAGCGTCCTGAGAAAACTTACCAACAATTCGTCCACGTTGTAGCAGAGACGGAGCCAGGATTTCAAGCTTATGGGTTCGGAATTTTAATCGTTTTAAGTTACTGGGTTCTAAATTAATAATTTATACATATTCAATGGATTTTTAAAGACAAAGATAGGGTTTGAACCAAAGCTACTGGGTTCGGCCGAACCCGCTGGCGGCACTCTAGCTACGCCCCTGCTTTATATCTTGGGAAGTGATCACGCTCAACTGAGTCTCGCAAAAGACTATGTGGGCGTTGCAAATATAATCCGAGTATTATTGCCTAGAGTCGAACCACAGAGAATTAACCTATCAATTACTACTGTCGGATTCACTAAATTCACATAATCTGTTTTCCCAAACTTTCTGATTCACAAAGGTGGATTTTCTAACAACTACAAACTGAAAGTAATTAATAACTGAAAATTAACTAAACTTGATGTGTAAACAGTAGAAATAAAGTCTAAGGCAATGGTTTACCCCATTGGTAATTTCCTTGGTTGTATATGTCTTATAACTATGATTTAATTGTCTCTAACAATCATGAACTCTCAATCTATCAGAATTCTCTCTCAAGTAATTATGATAATCTACTAGCCGCACTCTCTCAAGCTACACTAGCTAATTTCACAGTACGGTTCATTTAGATTGCACCCGGGANGGAGTGATGTTGTTCATACAATCACCTAAATATGCACTCTCTCTCAAGAAGATACATAATAAATAGGAATGGATAATTGAGGGCCCTTTCAACTAATCCACAATCAAAACATAGATAAACAATTAGAGATTAACAACGAAATCCAATTATATTAATAAACAACCAAGTTATTCCCAGTGGGTTCCACCAAAACCTTAGATTAAGGTTTTTAGCTACTCATGACAATGGGGGAATAAAATACTAAAAGATTCATAATCATAAATTGCAAGAAAAATAAAGAAGAATAAGAGTAATGAAGTTTTGGGTGATCTCTCGCACTTGTTTTTCTAGCCAAAAGTACTCTCTAAAACATTACATGTCTGCTTTGGGCGAGTTCTAGTGTTTAAATAGGATTTTGGGCTAAGAATTTCGGAATTTGCACTTCAGTCCCTCAACTTTTTGTCGCCTGCCGCGGTCCTACCGCGATCACGCTAGGACCGCGACCAAATGACCTCGATGAATCTCAAAATAGCTTCTCACTGCGGTCCGACCGCTGTTACGCCGGGACAGCGGTAGTTCACCTCCAGCTCGTGTTTGTGCATTTCACATGGTCCATTCGGCGACTTTTGTATGATTGGCCTCTTTTTCCTCCATAATTGATCCAAAACTACTCCATAGCCTTCTTCTACTGTATGTAACCTGCAAAATATGAAAAGCACTAATAAGAGCATTTTGTTATCACTTTTACCATAAAAACTCTACAAGGAAGTGGTTCTTTTGAGGCTTAAGAATAGTTCAATTTACCTATTATCAATACCCCACACTTAAAGCTTTGCTCGACCTCGAGCAAGTTGAACCACACTTTTTGGCCGAATCGCTCGACAAATTATTTTTTATGTCACACCCGCCATTATGAAAGAACAACCTAAGCAGTACAATTGCCACACCTCAAATGCAGACTCTAATGCCATGCCACACACATGCTCACTCTAGTTACTCTACCAGAGGTGGAAACTTGGTTTTTCTTCCTGAGTCAAATGCTCTCACATAAATAAATTGAGAGAAGTTCCACACATATAGAATCAAGCACAAAGAACTTTAGATAGAAAGAATTCACTCACTCTCAGCAAAGAACATTCATATGCCACACAGATACACCATAAACTTGCTCTTAGTGTAATACTCTACTAACCGAGTTATTTTAGTCTAGGATAAAGAGGTCTTTATTTGATTGTAATGTAGGCTAAGGGACGGGTAGGATATATTTGGATATAGTGACTAACCTCCCCAAGCACTTTTAATACATTCTTCCTTTATTCCATATTCCATGTTCAACCCAGTCATTCTCCCACACTTGTTTCATAAGCTACCCCCACTTTTCTAGGTGCAATTGGCTTTTTCTTGCTATTCACTATTTTAGGACCACCTATTCACAAGGTCCTTCTTCTATATTTCAACACACATTTTTTTTAAACAACCATTACACCCTTCAAATATTTTCCTGGCTTCCCTCTTTTTTTTTCCTACTCCCCTATCACCCCACACTTTGACTTTTATATGATATTTAACAATTCATATGCTTCTAGGAGGCAAAGGATTAAACAGTCAAGCTATTCAACACATGGATGTAGGTTATTACAAGGTTACCAAAGAATCAGTCTTAAGCTCAAATGGGTCAACTATGGTAATACGTACATGTGAATTTATAATTAGACTGGCTATACAAAGAAATGCCTCAATCATATCTAAGACCAAACAACTTCTATTTCGCTTTGCAAACACACTGGGCAAGTTCTAGGTATCGCATGCAAGCATAGAATAAAGGTAATTCTCACACACACTTGGCATGTAACTCATTCCGAATTAGTTCGCCAACACACTCACATGAGCATTCAAGCAAGACAAGGTGTGCAAAATTAAGGCATAAATTATGAATCTACATATGAGCCTAGACGTCGCACTCTCAAGTTCGTTTAATTATTAGCAGGTGTGTACATCAAAGGTTGCATTCCTGCCCTTATCCATCCTAGTCCAAGAGAATATTCAGAGTCCTAAATATTAAAGAAAAAATCTACCTAACCCAGTTCAAGAAAAGCCCTTGAAAAAGAACCGTGGTAAAAAAAATCAAGGGGGAATTACTACACTACCTAAAAAGAGAAAAGAAATAAAGAAAATCTAAGTAGACTACTTCCCTCAAGAGTACTGTCCAAATGGTCCGTCCTCAGGAAGAGTCCTTTACCCTTTTTTTTATGTTTTTAACAACCGACTTTGACCCTCAAGAGACCCTTCGATAAGTGTTCGTCGTTGGGCCAAGTCAGTTACTTATAAGATAATTACATCCAATTATATACAACAACATAGCTACAGAGTTACAACATACTCAATGTATATGTATACTACAATAAAACACAAAAGAAAGTCTCCCACCCCACACTTAAAATAATGGTATGTCCCCATGTCATATCATAAATAAAGTGCATAAGGGTAAGAAGACTTCCCTGAGCATCAGTCGGAGTCGGAGTCGGTGACGGTGCTGGGGCCTACATGACAAGCTCTCCCTAAAGCACGGAACCATTCCATCATGCGGTTCTCAGACCTAGCCTTTCGCTAAGACATAGCATCCATACTCAAATGTAGGCTATCCACCGAGGTGCGAAGGTCTTCTAGCTCCTCCTCCACAGAACGCAACATACGCCGGGTGGACTGTGATCTAGAGAATCCTTCCCCAGTGTGGGGTAGCCGAGAGGATCCGGCTCCATCATAAGATATCCTGGGGGTGCCATGGTTGCTGGGGCGTCATCCTCATCATGAATCTCAATGGTCGTGGGTGCATCTCTACCCAGTGTGATCCTAGAAGTTATGAATGGTATTTTTGCGGGCAAGGCTCCATCTGTTGGACTGGTGGGGACACCCTTTAGTAGATACAATCTCATTACCAATGAGGGGAAGTAAAACCCCTTAGACTATAGAGATGATCGAAGGATCATTTCATCACCAATAAGTCGCACCGCATCAAAGTCTCGCTTGGTGACAAAGCACCATACCAGTAGAGACCGTAGGTGGTTCACATCTGTCGTGTTTGCTTATGGGCAAGAACCAGCTGCAAATGATGATGAACCAGCACTTGGCCTCATGTGTGAAGGACGGAGTGGAGGATAATGTTTTCCTATATCCAGGTTGGTTGACCATCTGCACATATTATTGCAATCATAGTGTCCCAAGAGACCCATTGGGCGTCTTGGTAATGATCAATGTCACCATTAAACTGGGGCAACTGCAACACCTGGCGAATCTTCCGAATTGAGGCATCCACTACCCTGCCCCGCACAATCACCTCCCTGCCCAAATATTCCGAGCAGTTTGCATAGAACTCCCGGACTATCATCGGATTAGCCGTCTCAGGATCATCAAACAAAAATTCCATCTCCCTCCATCAAATTTCCTCATACATGTCTGGACTTTCCATACGGAGGGCAGCCCGATCAACAGCAATCTCAGGGACAAAGGTTTTGGTGGTTTTAGCATGAAATGCATCCTCTGCCCCCTGAGACTGGAACCTGGTTTCATCATGTATTGCCTGTGGGAAGTGCTTGCCGAGCCTCTGTGCCTTTTTCAGGCCATAGTACCTGCAAACAATTCAGGGCAACTATCAGATGCATTCTAAAATGTGCCATTCAAATGGTTACTCAAACTTCGCCACCCGATGGCACTGAACTGTTTTCATAGGCCAAACAATTCCTGAATACCCAATTACTAGTTGCCCCAAATGGCCAACCTCTACTACTACCTATACCACGATCAATTTGTCAATGTCTCCAAATAATACCCCAAACAACCCTTTACTAGTGAAGTACGTCAACAACCACCACCACCACCAATTAAGACGAGCACAAAGTTCTCTAAAATCTACAACACACCCCTAACTTATCGGCCATATAGGCCCATCCACCAAACTTCACCCTAAAAATTATTGTTAGGTCTCCAAACATACTACAAATCCCCCCCCCCCCCCCCCACAAGTTAAGCACAATGAAACCCAACCATCTAATCATCAATCATGTTCAAAAGAAGTAAATAATAGAGAAAAACAAAGAAAAAGATACAATTTTTACACTACAGCACAATCTAAGGGTAGTAAGACTAATTTACACTAGCTATTTGAAGAGGAGAATAAAGAGAGAAAAACATCTTACCTTAGAGATGAAAGGAGTAAGTTGAAGAAGAAGAATTTGGGGGAGATTGGGGGTTAGGGTTTTTTGTTTTGTGAGAGAAGAAAATGAAGGAGAAGAGAGAAGGAGATAATAGGGGAGGGGATGGGCTTTTCGTGTATTATGAGTGGGGAATAAGGGGGTTGGGTAATTAGGGGGGGGGGGGGAA
>MU751882.1:0-31796 GCA_026770625.1 Nicotiana glauca | reverse complement strand
GGGGGGGGGGGGGGAAGAAAATAAGAAATAAGAAAAAAATTGAAAAAATTCGGAACTTACCTGGCCTGGGCCCGTCGCTGGCGACCGCGGTTATGTTGGGACCGCGGTCCTACCGCGGTTATGCTTGGACCGCGGTAGGAAACTTTAGAGGGGTTGTTTCACCGTGGACCGGCCGCGGTTACGCTGGGACCACGGTCCGGCCGCGGTTACGCTGGGACTGCGGTCGGGGCATTTACCTGCTACTTTTTATTTTTATTTTTATGAAGTTATACATTACACTTACAACAAATTCAAGGGTTGCCTCCCACGCAGTGCCTGATTTAACGTCGCGGCATGACACAAGTAGTTGAGTTCTTACTCCTCGTTCTCGTATTGGGGTTCTTTAAAATTGGTCACCATTGTATCCCCTTTTTCTGCAGCTATTCCAGGGTAATGTTTCAACCTTTGTCCATTGATGGAGAATTTGTTCGTCCTGTCTTCCGATTCAATCTCAACAGCTCCACTTGCAAACATTTGCACCACTCCGAATGGCCCAGACCATCGGGATTTCAACTTACCCAGAAACAATCTCAAACGTGAATTATACAATAGTACTATGTCACCGGGTTTAAAGTCTCTGTCCACGATGTGCTTGTCATGCATTTTATTCATCCGTTCCTTGTAAAGCCTCGTTCTCGCAAAGGCTTGATACCGAAATTCTTCTAGCTTATGCAGCTCCGTCAGTCGATTTTGTCCGGCTGCTTCAAGATCCTTGTTTAGTTGTTTCAATGCCCACCAACCACGGTGTTCTAGCTCCACAGGTAGGTGAAAGGCTTTCCCAAACACCAACTTGTATGGTGACATACCTATTGGCATTTTGAACGATGTTCTATAGGCCCGGAGTGCGTCATCCAGCTTCTTTGCACAATCAGTTCGGGTGACATTCACAGTCTTCGTTAGTACACTCTTAATCTCCCTGTTGGACACCTCAACTTGCCCACTGGTCTGCGGATGATAGGGAGTAGCCACCTTGTGGTGCACATCATACTTAGCAAGTAATTTCTCGAAGGCTCTATTGCAGAAGCGAGTGCCTCCGTCACTGATGATCGCTCTTGGTATCCCAAACCGGGTGAATATGTACTTCTTCAGGAATCCGACCACCACTCATGCATCATTGGTGGGCAAGGCTGCAGCTTCCACCCATTTAGACACATAATCCACCGCCACAAGTATGTACTTATTGCCGAATGAGTTGACGAAGGGACCCATGAAGTCAATCCCCCATACGTCAAACACCTTTACTTCTTGAATTGGTTTCATTAGAATCTCATGGCGATGGGAGATGTTTCCCGTCCTCTGGCATTCATTGCAGCCCTTTACCCAGATGTGTGCATCTCTAAACACAGTTGGCCAAAAGAATCTGGCCTCCAGTACTGTCACAGCTGTTCTGACCCCTCCAAAATGTCCTCCATATACTGAAGCGTGACAAGCCTGCAAAATTGAAGAGTGTTCTGTCTCAGGGATACACCTCCGGATAATGTTATCAACACATATTCAAAATAAATTAGGTTCACCCCAATAATACATGCGGCAATAACGAAAGAAAATTTTCTTTTGGACAGGTGAAAGGTCATAGGGAACAATACCGCAGGCCAGGTAGTTTGCAAAATCTGTATACCATGGCGCGTCCTCAAGATTGGATGCGAGCAGCTGCTCGTATGGAAAGGTTTCCAGAATCTCTTCGACCTCGAATGATTTTTTAGCTCCTTCAAGTTGTGATACATTATCAGCAACTTGATTTTCAGTGCCCTTACGGTCACGAATTTCGAGGTCGAATTCTTGCAACAGCGGCACCCAATGAATCAGGTACGGCTTAGACTCCTTTTTCTCAATGAGGTACCTGAGAGCTGCATGGTCAGTATACACAATTACCTTGGAACCAATAAGATATGATCGGAACTTGTCAAAAGCAAACACAACTGCCAACATCTCCTTCTCTGTTACAGTGTAGTTGAGCTGTGTACCGATCCGCGTTCTGCTTATATAGTAAATAGGGTGCATCAGCTTATCTTTTCTCTGCCCCAAGACTGCTCCTATAGCGTAGTCGCTTGCATCACACATGAGTTCAAATGGTTGCTCCCAGTCCGGCGCAACAATGATGGGTGCAGTTATCAACTTCTTTTTCAGTTGCTCAAATGCCAACCTGCTGTCATTAGAAAACACAAAAGGTTGATCCTTTTCAAGGAGTTTGCATAATGGGTTAGCAATTTTAAAAAAATCTTTTATGAAATGCCGGTAGAACCCGGCGTGACCAAGGAAACTTCTCACCGCCTTGACTGAAGTGGGCGGTGGTAACTTCTCAATCATGTCAACCTTAGCATGGTAGACCTCAATACCTTTTCTGGACACTCGATGTCCTAGGACTATCCCTTCTTGTACCATAAAATGTCACTTCTCCCATTAACACCAAGTTTGTCTCCACACACCTTTTGAGCACTCTACTTAAGTTGTGAAGACAGTCTTCGAATGAATCTCCCACCACAGAGAAATCATCCATAAAGACCTCCATAAAATCCTCCACCATATCTGTGAAGATGGCTATCATGCACCATTGAAAAGTCGTTGGTGCATTATAAAGCCCAAAGGGCATTCTTCGAAAGGCAAAGATGCCATATGGACAGGTGAATGATGTTCTCTCTATCATTGGGGGCTATTGATATCTGATTGTACCCTGAATATCCATCTAGGAAGCAAAAGTGTGATCTTCCAGCAAGCCTGTCCAACATTTGGTCAATGAAGGGCAAGGTAAAGTGGTCCTTGCGGGTGGCGATGTTCAATTTTCGGTAATCCATGCAGATTCGCCACCCTGTGACTATACGAGTTGAGATCAACTCATTGTTTTCATTTTTCACAACAGCCATTCCCCATTTTTCGAGATACACTGGACAGGGATGACCCAATTACTATTAGATATGGGGAAGATGATTCCCGCATCTAACCATTTGATCAGCTCTTTCTTTACAACCTCTTTCATGTTAGGGTTCAGCCTTCGGTGATGTTCCCTGGAAGGTCTGTGCCCTTCTTCCAGGAGAATCATATGCATACAGAAAGCTGGGCTGATACCCTTTATGTCTGCCATGGTCCAATCAATGGAAGTCTTGTTATCCTCAGTACCTGCAAAAGCTACTCTACCTGCACATCTAGCAAATAGGATGATATAATCATAGGTAAGGTCGAATTAGGGCCTAGGAATGCATACCTGAGGTGGTCTGGGAGCTGCTTCAGCTCCAACTTGGGTAGTTCATCTATTGATGGTTTGGCTGGAGGAGTGAACCTTTTTTCCAGCTCAAGGGACTCGAACTCAGGTTCCCTTGACCAAAACCCTCAGCCTTCCAATGCCATCACCCATTCAGCTAATCCCTCTCCATCCATTTCTTCTAAATTTGTTAGGCATGCCTCCAATGGATCCCTCACAGTTAGGGTCCTATCATCCTCTTGCAGAATTACATCCACTGCTTCCACTAGATAGCAATTTGCATATTCGCTGGGTCTCCTCATTCATTGCTGAACATTGAATATGACCTCTTCATCGTTCAATCTCATTTTAAGTTCCCCAGTCTCATAGTCTATCTGTGCTCTCCCAGTGGCTAAAAATGGTCTCTCCAAAATAAGGGGTATCTCTTAATCCACCTGACAATCCAGCATCACAAAGTCTGCAGGGAACACGAACTTCCCCACTTGCACCAGCACATCATCAAGAATACCAGTTGGCCTTTTTACAGTGCGATCGGCCAACTAAAGTAGTATAGAAGTCGGCCTGGCTCGGCTTCCCGATTCCCAATTTGGTGTATACTACCAACGGTATCAAATTTATGCTGGCTCCCAAATCACATAACGCCTTCGCAAAGGCATAACTCTCTATGGTGCATGGAATAGTAAAGCTACCTGGATCGGACATCTTTTGGGCCATTAGTTTTGCCACCACTGTGCTGCAGGTATGTGTCAGAGTTATGGTGGCTAGATCCTAAAAATAAAAATTTCTTTACATTAAATCTTTCATCATCTTGGCATAACCGGGCATCTCCCTCAAGGCATCCATCAATGGAATATTCAACTGGATTTGATGCAGCATCTCCATGAACTTTTTGTATTGGTCTGCCTTCTTTTGCTTGACCAGTCTCTGAGGGAAGGGTGCATGGATCACCCTTTGTGCATTGCTTGATGGCTTCTCTTTGTTAGGAGTATCTGGCACAAGAGGTTCCACCTGTTCTGCAACTTGCTCGGTCTCCTTTTCTTGCCTTTTTCCTCCCGACTCTGCTCAACTACTACTTCAGTTAGTTTCGCAGGTTGTTCTTCCTCTAATTGAATTGGAGTAGCTGGTGTAGTGTTCTTACTGGCCTGTGCTATTTCCTGCTGTCTATCTAAATCTCTGCCATTCCTTAGACTGACTGCCATCAGCTGATTCGGGTTTTGCTCCTTGGGATTTATGTTTGTGTCTGCAGGTAAAGTTCCCGGAGGACAGTTGTTCAATGCCATGGACATCTGGCCCAACTGCGTTTCAATATTCTTTATGGCTGAATCATGTACTGCCAATTTTTCCTGCACTTTATTATTTGTCCTAATAAGTTGTTGAAGCATACCCATGATATCCACCATGTTGTTGTCTTGCTGCTGAGGGGATGGTTGGTAAACCAATTGCTGCTGATTCTGCAGTGGATAACCCTGCGGTTTCTAATAAGGCATGGCCACTAATTGGTTTTGAGGGTGCATACCCCCAGGCTACTGCATATTAGGCATGTACTACTGATTTTGCTGCGATCTCCACTGTTGTGCTCCTTGTCTCTGGCCCGCATAGTTGTTAACATAGTTCATATCCTCCCGGACCCCTTGATTTTCACCTTCTCCGCTCCACGAACACACATAGGATTGATTAATACACGGTGTACATAATCCTCCATTCGTCGTGTCAACAATGTTCACCTGTTTTGTACCCATCTCATCAATCTTCTTTGCTAGTAAGCTCATCTGGATTAAGAGTGTGGCCATGTTCTCTTCTTGCGAATTATTAGGATCCAATGGAACGGAATGCACTATGGGTGCCAGTGTTGCACCTCTAGTCATCCACCGCACATTTTGTGACATCTTATCTAGGAGAATTTTGCACTCGGTGAATGTTTTGCTTAAGAATGCACCTCCAGCTGAAGCATCCACATTCGCTTTCAATTTGTCAGTTAGACCCATGTAGAATCTCTGGCCAAGCATCTGGTCAGGAATGCCATGATGAGGACACTTCACAAGCATCCCTTTAAATCTCTCCCAAGTTTCTTGCAAGGACTCAGTGGCATGCTGCCTGTACTGCAATATGTCATCAATCTGCTGTGCATCTTGTTAGGCGGATAGAACTTGTTCAAGAACTGCTTGACTAATTCCTCCCAAGTGGTAATAGAGTTGATCGGGAGCGAATTTAACCAAGTCTGAGCTACCCCGGTTATTAAGAATGGGAACATGAGCAACTTGATAGCGTCAGGATTTACATTAGGCTGCCTTTGGGCCATGCAAATTGATAGGAAATTTTTCAAGTGTTGTTGTGGGTCTTCAATGCTTGACCCGGAGAACAGTCCTTTATTCTGCAGCAGATGCAACATGTTATTAGTGATCTGGAATGTCTCCGCTTGAATCGCAGGCACAACTATGGCAGTGGCCAGATTGTCAGCTGTAGGTTGTGCCCAGTCATAAAGTGCAGCCTTTGGCACAAGAGGTGCCACTCCTCCGACTTCTAAGTTAACTTGCTCATTCCTGTTGTTTCCGTTGGCGTTGTTCACGTTACCCATGTCAAATTCGAGTTGGTGTGTTGGTTGAGTTTGTTGAAGTCCTTTGTTGGCACGGTTCAATGCCCTGAATATTTTCTCGGGGTCTGAGAATCCTTCTATTAGTTCTCCAGTCCTCGATGAATTTCTAGCATACACCTGCTTTCCACAAGATTTCAACCGTTAGAATTTCAATGAAAAGATTGGTATAGAGAAAACGGATTACACTAGGAATTTTTGTATTTCTTTCAATTGTAATTGATAACACCGTTAATTCCCCGATAACAGCGCCAAAATTTGATCACGCTCAACTAAGTATCGCAAAAGACTACGCGGGTGTTGTAAATATAATCCGAGTATTATTGCCCAGAGTCGAACCACAGAGAATTAACCTATCAATTACTACTATCGGATTCACTAAATTCACACAATCTGTTTTTCCAAACTTTCTGATTCATAAAGGTGGATTTTCTAATAACTACAGACTGAAAGTAAGTAATAACTGAAAATTAACTAAACTTGATGTGTAAACAGTAGAAATAAAGTCTAAGGCAATGGTTTCCCCCATTGGTAATTTCCTTGGTTGTATATGTCTTATAACTATGATTTAATTGTCTCTAATAATCATGAACTCTCAATCTATCAGAATTCTCTCTCAAGTAATTATGATAATCTACTAGCCGCACTCTCTCAAGCTACGCTAGCTAATTTCACAATACGGTTCACTTAGATTGCACCCGGGGTTTCGTTATCTCTAATCCAACCCCTAAACCCTCGGTTATGACTCTCGTCTATACTCCGGGAGTGATGTTGTTCATACAATCACCTAAATATGCACTCTCTCTCAAGAAGATACATAATAAATAGGAACGGATAATTGAGGGCCCTTTCAACTAATCCACAATCAAAACATAGATGAACAATTAGAGATTAACAACCAAATCCAATTATATTAATAAACAACCAAATTATTCCCAACGGGTTCCACCAAAACCTTAGATTAAGGTTTTTAGCTATTCATGACAATGGGGGAATAAAATACTAAAAGATTCATAATCATAAATTGCAAGAAAAATAAAGAAGAATAAGAGTAATGATGTTTTGGGTGATCTCTCACACTTGTTTTTCTTGCCAAAAGCACTCTCCAAAATATTAATGCCTCCCTTGGGCGAGTTCTAATGTTTAAATAGGGCTTTGGGCTAAGAATTTCGGAATTTGCACTTTAATCCCTCAACTTGTCGTCGCGTGCCGCGGTCCTACCGCGGTCACGCTAGGACCGCGGCCAAATGACCTCTCTGAATCTCAAAATAGCTTCTCGCCGCAATCCGACCGCGGTTACGCCGGGACCGCAACAGTTCACCTCCAGCTCCTGTTTGTGCATTTCACATGGTTCATTTGGCGACTTTTGTGCGACTGGCCTCTTTTTCCTCCATAATTGATCCAAAACTATTCCATAGCCTTCTTCTACTGTATGTAACCTGCAAAACATGAAAAACACTAATAAGAGCATTTTGTTATCACTTTTACCATAAAAACTCTACAAGGAAGTGGTTCTTTTGAGGCTTAATTATAGTTCAATTCACCTATTATCAAGAAGTCAAAATAATAATATAAAAGGACACATCAGTAAAGCTTCTAAATATATAACATGTCAAAAGGTATTGGCTAGTACGTTCAATATAACCATACAGGGATCCTCGTAACTTTCTACCCCAAGTATTTCCAGTTCTTCTGTTAGTTGCTTTGGTAATTGATCGAGCAGCTTCTATCCTATTTACATATTAAGCTTGAACACGTAATATAAATCCATGTAATCTAAGAAATATAGAATATCTACTACTTATTTATCGATCAAATATTGTGTAGAACAAACTGCAGATAAAAAGAATTTTCACTTTAAATATTGAATCAGCGCGATAGCGAGAAAGAAAGAACGAAGTATCAGATTATAGACGCAGGTTTATGTATCTGGAATTGAATTTCAACTTTCATCTGTTTCTTGAGCTCATAAAATGGGACATGTTTATATATGTCTTTCTTCTGCACATGCTCTCATGGTTGAAGTATTTTTTTTTTTAATTATAACATCGCCGTATGGTGGCGAGACCCTTTCATTGAAAAAAAATAGTTGTACGAAAAGGAGGTGGATTAAACATCCTTACCCTTAGCTCTAGTGTGATTAGACAAGCTCAGTCAACACTACCCAAAAATTTTAAGCCTATCTTACAGACAAAATACAGTAGATATGCTAACAACTTGCATACGGTAGAAATTGACGGTTTAATTTTACGATCATCAAGGCATCTCGAGGATTTTCAGTGATCGACTCCTAGGATTCTCGGTGATCGACTTCGAGGTAGTGCAAGTAACGACCGGCCTTGATGCAATGTAAATTAGTGGTCTTGGCAGATCAAGGTGAAGTTTTCAAGGCGTGTACATGTAGCTGGTCAAGTCTAGTGGACTAGTCAAAAAGCGAAGCAATGCATTAAATAGTTATATCAGCCCCATATCTTTGTAATTAATACATTTGTATTGTGTAGGGATTCCCCTTACAAAGGGGATCCTTATCATTTTGTAAGGATATGATGCTCAATACTCCCTCCGGTCCAAAATAAGTGATTTTTTACCTTTCTTTTGTGGTCCAAAATAAGTGATTTTTTCAAATTTCAAGAATGAATTAATTATTTTTTTCCTACATTGCCATTGGAGTAAATAGTGTTGGAGTATGTGTTAGGAGTATTTAAGTGAAGAGATAGCAAATGTTAATATGGTCAATTACATTGCTAATTAATGTTAAAAGGTGGATTTCTTAATTTGTGTAAAAACAGCTAATAATCACTTATTTTGGACCGGAGAGAGTATTAAATACTCAAGAACATTTTCTCTGCTCTCTAACATATTCTCTTAGTTTCATTACTTCATTTATTACGTATATTCATTGTGTTCTATTTATTGTTCTTCATTTGTTGCTTATCATTGATCATAAAGAGTCATCATCATAGCTCTCACAACTGTTATCTCACTCTCGACTGTTCCAAATCGGCCATCTTGCTCGACCCCGAGGCCTTATAAACGACAGCTCGAGACCCCCGATCTCCAGCCGTTTGGTTCGATTATCAGACTATCTCTAAGCTATACTCCTGATTTCTAATCTTTTACTTTGCATTCATTGCTTAAGAACTAGCATAAAAATAGATCACCTATTTTTAGAACCTCATAATTAAATTTAATTGTTATTACCATTTTCACGGTAAACACAACTAAAGGGTCAACTTCCATCGAAGATGTTTACTCTATGCTTATGTCTAAGATTGACTACCTGCATCTTGTCTATCCTATAAGAGCCTTTGATATTTAGAGGGAGATCATTACTGGACAAAATTACATGATCTAACTTATTAACACTCCACTTAGCCAATGCATCCGCCACCTGATTTGCTTATCTAAAGCAGTGTCGGATTGTGAAATTAACTTGTTTAGTATAATTTTTAATTTCTTCAATAATATCCTTCAAGCGCCATGGTGTTCTATCAACGTCTTTCAGCATATTAGTAATAAATAAAGAGCCGCTTTCTAACACAATGTTAGTGAAACCATTCATAGAACTCCACTTTATTCTAATATAGATTGCCTTTGCTTTAGCTATGTTAGTAACGATTCGGCCGATCGTTTTGAGAGTAGTAGTCCCGATCCCCCATTTATTTCATTCCTTGCATCTGTTTCAGCTTATGTGACTTACCGGGAGGTTTTGTTTTGGTTTTTGGAGTGTTTTGGCATACTTAGTCCCTAAACTGAGGCTTAAGTCTTAGGATTTGGACCTTGGTCGGAAATGTTTGAAGACGACTCTGGAATAGATTTTCGTCGGTTCTGTTAGCTCTGTTGGGTAATTTTGTACCACAGAGCGTATCCGGATTGTGTTTTGGAGGTTTGTAGCTAATTTAGGCGTGAAATGGTGAAAGTCTAATTTTTGGAGATTTTGATCGGTAGAGAACTTTTTTGATATCGGGTCGTAATCAAATTCTGGAAGTTGGAGTAGGTATGTAATGTTGAATATGAGTTGTGTGCAATAGTTGGGGTCAATCGGACGTGGTTTGATATGTTTCGGCATCGTTGTGAAAATTTAACGTTTTAAGTTCTTGAAGTTTGAATTGGAGGGTGATTCGTGATTTTAGCATTGTTTGATGTGATTTGAGGGCTCGACTAAGTTCTTATGGTATTTTAGGATTTGTTGGTATATTTGTTTGAGGTCCCCGGGACCTCGAGTTATTTTCGGATGGTTAACTGATCATTTAGAGTTATGTTCAAATGGCTTAAGCTTGTTGCAGCTAGTGTAATCGCACCTGCGCACTTTGGGCTGCAGGTGCGACACCGAAGAAGTGTCCATCAAGCCACAGAAGCAATTATGGGCCTGCCCAGCTAGGACCACAGGTGCGACCCGAGGTCCGCAGAAGTGGACTTACATGAGCGGTAGAGGAGCACTGAAGCGGCCCTTGTTTGCAGAAGCGGACCTTGAGGACTAAAGTGAAGTCCACACATGTGATGGTTTTTCGGTAGGTGCGGAACTGGAGATACGGTTATCACCTCGCAGAAGAGAAATTGCTGGGCAAAAAAGGGGAAATTTCGAGTGTTTGGCCTCATTTTCAATTTCAGGACTTTGAGAGCACGAATTAAGGCGATAATTCAAGGATTTTTCAAAGAGAACATTTAATAATTCCTAACTTGTTTTTTGTTGTATTCCATTAGTCTATAATTGATTTCGTTATTAAAGTAAGGAATTTGGTTGAGAAATTTGGGGGATAAGAGTGTTTTGAGATTTGATTGGCATTTTGATATCGAATTTGAATAATTTTGGTACGAGTGAACTCGTGAGTGAATGAGTGTTCATATTTTTTGACTTTTACTCGATTCCGAGACGTGGGCATGGAGACAATTTTTATGGTGATTTCCAATTTTGATTTAGCTTTAATTTCATTTGCTATATTAGTTTCTTGTAGTTATATTTATGATATGTAATTAATTTTGGCTAGATTTGGGTCGTTCGTAGTCGGATATTCGTGGGAAAAGAATTGTTACAGATTGATTTGAGTTTGTTTCAAGGTAAGTGGCTTGCCTAACCTTGTGTGGTAGAACTCCCCTTAGGATTTGGTTCTGTTTTGATTATACGTGAGGTGACGAGTCCGTACACGAGCTAGTTTTCATAAAATCTGATATTTCACTGAGTAATAACTTGTTTCTTCTTATTTGAGTTCTATCAGCATGTGTAATTGTCTTGTTAGAATAGTATGTCTACGTGTCTTAAATGCTTATTTGAATTTTGTGCAGTATGCTTAGTGAATTTTTCGCTTTCCTTTTGACTTGTAGTTAGTCTAAATGGTAGGATCTATGTTGTACTATTTTTTTTATTGTTTGAGCTGCATATTTACTTTGGGACTACGGAACGGTATTCCGGGAGATCCCCCTGCATATTTACATTAGGACTACGGAAGGCTATTTCGGGAGATCTCTCTGCATATTTACTTTGGGACTACGCAACGCTATTACGGGAGATCCCCCCACACATTTATATTTGGGATTACGAGACGGTATCTCGGGAGATCCCCCTGTTGTTATTTTTGGTACTATATTTTTATCCTTTCTGTGATTTTCTTCCATTTAATTCCAGTCTTTATTTTACTGAAATATTTTGTTCCGCCTTACTTCATATATATACCTGTAGGACCCTGACCTGACCATCCACATTAGGCACACATAGGATGCCATGCATCCTCAAAGCACCATCATCCCTAATAGTGATTGCATTAGCATCAACGTGTCCTTAAGGATAAGCAGATGGGGGTCATCATACTGACGCTCCCTGATATGATCGTAAAGAGGAGACTTGGATACCACACAAGTCAATGCTCGACGAGGCTCAAAAATATCTAATCTCACAAACTAGCTGTCTAAGGGCTGAACATCCAACGCCATGGGCCTCTTTGCTGCCGGTGATAAGCTAAACTCTCCAAACTCTCTGCCCGACGACTCAAAGCATCGGCCACCACATTGGACTTCCACGGGTGGTACAAAATAGTAATATCATAATCCTTATGAAGCTCTAACCACCTCCTCTGACGTAAATTTAGATTCTTCTACTTGAAAAAATGATGCAAACTCTGGTGATCAGTGTAGATCTCACAAGGGACACCATACAAATAGTGCCTCCAAATCTTCAAGGCATGAACAATAGCATCCAACTCATGGTCATGGACAGGATAGTTTTTTTCATATACCATCATTTGTTGGATGCATAGGAAATCACCCTACGATCCTACATCAACACCGCACCGAAGAAAACTCGCAACGCATTACAATAAATTGTATAAGACCCCGAAACTGAAGGCAATAGCAATAATAGGTTGTAGTCAAAGCTGTCTTGAGCTTTTGAAATATCTCCTCACACTCCTCCTTCCACCTAAACGGAGCATCCAATCTCATAAACTAGCTGTCTAAAGGTTGAACATCTAATGCCATGGGCCTCTCTGTTGCTGGTGATAAGCGAAAAAGTCCCCAAATGCTCTGCCCGATGACTCAAAGCATCGGCCACCACATTGTCCTTCCATGGGTGGTACAAAATGGTGATAACATAATCCTTATGCAACTCTAACCACCTCCTCTGACGTAAATTTAGATTCTTCTGCTTGAACAGATACTGCAAACTCTGGTGATCAGTGTAGATCTCACAAGGGACACCGTACAAATAGTTCCTCCAAATCTTCAAGGCATGAACAATAGCATCCCACTTAGGGTTGTGGACATGATAGTTCTTTTCATGCACCATCATTTTTTGGATGCGTAGGAAATCACCTTACGTTCTTGCATCAACACCGCACCGAAACAAACTCACGACGCATCACAATAAACTGTATAAGACCCCGAAACTGAAGGCAATACCAATAACGGGGTTGTAGTCAAAGATATCTTGAGTTTTTGAAATCTCTCCTCACACTTCTCATTCCACCTAAACGGAGCATCCAATCTCACAAACTAGCTATCTAAGTGCTGAATATCCAACACCATGGGCCTCTCTGTTGCTGGTGATAGCTTAACTCCCCAAACTCTCTGCCTGACGACTCAAAGCATCGACCACCACATTGGCCTTCCAAGGGTGGTACACAATGGTGATATCATAATCCTTATGCAGCTCTAACCACCTCCTATGACGTAAATTTAGATTCTTCTACTTGAACAGATGCTGCAAACTCTGGTGATCAGTGTAGATCTCACAAGGGACACCGTACAAATAGTGCCTCCAAATCTTCAAGGCATGGACAATAGCATCCAACTCAGGGTCATGGAGAGGATAGTTCTTGTCATGCACCATCATTTGTTGGATGCGTAGGAAATCACCCTACGGTCCTGTATCAACACCGAAACGAAGCAAACTCATGACGCATCACAATAAACTGTATAAGACTCTGAAACTGAAGGCAATAGCAATAATGGGGTTGTAGTCAAAGCTTTCTTGAGCTTTTGAAATCTCTCCTTACACTCCTCATTCCACCTAAACGGAGCATCCTTCTAGGTTAGCCTGGTCATAGGTGCTGCAATATATGATAATCCCTCAACAAATCGACGGTAATAGCCCGCCAAACCAAGAAAGCTTCGAATCTCTGTAGCTGGGGGTGGTCTGTGCCAACTCTAGACTGCTTCCACCTTCTTAGGATCCACATTGATCCCTTCACTAGATACTACATGACCCAAAAATGCTATTGAATCCTACTAGAACTCATATTTTGAGAACTTTGCATATAATTTCTCATCTCTCAAGGTCTGAAGCACAGTATTCAGGTGATGCTCATGATCTTCCCAACACCGAGAGTATACCAGAATGTCATCAATAAAGACAATGACGAACGAGTCAATATATGGTCAGAATACATTGTGCATCAAATGCATAAATGTTGTTGGGGCATTGGTCAGCCCAAAGGACATAACAAGGAACTCGTAGTGACCGTACCGAGTCCTGAAAGCAGTTTTCGGGATATCTGGTTCCCGAATCTTCAACTGTTGATAACCTGAACGCAAATCAATCTTGGAAAACAATCTAGCACCCTTTAACTAATCAAATAGGTCATAAATACGAGGCAAAGGATATCGGGTCTTCATTGTAACTTTGTTCAACTAGCGATAATCAATGCACATACCATAGAACCATCATTTTTCTTCACAAAAAAGATAGCAGCACCCCAAGGCGACACACCAGGCCAAATAAAGCCTTTATCAAGTAATTCCTGTAACTGTTCCTTCAACTCAGTAAGGTCCACACGATAAGGAGGAATATAGATGGGCTGAGTGCCCGACAATAAATCAATGCTAAATAAATATCTCTGTTCGGCGGCATGTGCGGAAAATCAACTGGAAACACATAAGGGAAATCCCTCACTGCTAGGACTGACTCAACGATAGGGGTATCAGCACTTACATATCCCACATAGCTAAATAGCATCACACCCCTCTCAACCATACGTTAAGCTTTAAGAAATGAAATAACTCTACTGGGAGTGTAATCTAAGGTACCCCTCCACTCTTATCATGGTAAACCTGGCATAGCCTGGCATAGCCAGCGTCACAGTCTTGACGTGACAAGCAAGAATTGCATAATGGGGAGACAATCAGTCCATCCCCAAGATAACATCAAAATCTAACATGCTGAGCAATAATAAATCGGCTCAGGTTTCAAGACCATTAAGATTAATCAAACACAACCAATAAACGTGGTCCACAATAAGAGAATCTCCCACAGGAGTAGTCACATAAACATGGGAACTCAAAGAATCCAGAGATACACCTAAATGAGCGGAAAATAAGAGGATACATAGGAAGAAGTGGAGCCTGGATCGAATAGAACCGATGCATCTCTATGACGTACCGGAACAATACCTATGACGACAAAATTGGAAGCAATGGCCTCTATACGAGCAGGAAGGGCATAGTATCTAGCCTGGCCTCCCCCTCTAGGGTAACCTCTACCTCCCCGACCTCCATATCAAACTGGCTGAGCAAGTGGAGTTGTAGCTGGTGCCGTAATTATAGCTTGGGAACCTTGTAGAGCACGTTGTGGCTGAGGGTCTATGGAGGCAACCCCTCCTAAGTCTGGGGAAATCCCTCACCATATGACAAGTGTCACTACACTCAAAAATAGCTTTGGAAGGATGTGGCGACTATGACAGGCTCGATCCAGGTCTATTGGACTGACCGTTGATAGCACCTCGTACAGGAGGAACATTACATACTGGAGGTGTATAATAAGGCTCCTGAGGTCTTGGAGGAGCTGGAATACTATTGGAGGCTGGAAGAGCTGAAAGAACGGGGCGACTCACATAACCCCTACCAAGATAAACTGTAACTCTGGCACGGGCACGAGAATAATGGCCTGACTTTTGAAACCTCTTGGCCTTTCTCTCCTCCATATCTCGAGCAAGCATGCCCTCCACTCTTCTAGCAATACTCACCACTAGCTTATACGGGATATCCATCTCTAATTCCCGGGCCATGTTAGTACTGATACTGGAAATGAGTCCCTCAATAAACCAGCGGACCCTCTCTCGAACTGTAGAAACCAAGGTCGGTGCATGTCTAGCCAAATCACTAAAATGGACTGCATACTCTGAAACAGTGATAGCACCCTGGCGCAACTGCTCAAACTCTACGTGCCACACGTCCCTAAGGCTCTGAGGGACATACTCTCTCAAAAACATGTCCGAGAACTAAGTTCATGTAAGGGAATATGCCTCAGCTGGACTATCCAACTCATAAGTACGCAACCACTGATAGGTTGCTCCTCGAAGCTGAAAGGCAGTGAAAGAAACCACATTTGACTCTGTTATGCCCTTAGTGTGGAGGATACGGTGGCATTCCTCCAGAAACCCATGAGAATCCTCTGATGCTATACTATGGAATGTAGGAGGGTCTTACTTCTTATAGCTCTCGAGCCTACGTTGCTCCTTCTCTAAAGCTGTTGCCCTACCCTCGGGTTGAACTGGGGCTACAGGTGGTACCGGTATAACTTCTAGAATCTGATCAGCCTAAACACACTGATTTCGAGTGCGGGTGGCGGGATTCTGTTCTCCTCCCCCGGCCTAAGATGTGGCTGCAGCAAGGAGAATCAACCCTGTCTGAGCTAGAATGATGTACATGCTCATGAACTGTGCTAGGGTCTCCTGCAGAGCTGGAGTAGTAGTAGTAGTTGTTGTATCAGGTGTTTGTGCTCCGACTGGAGCTGCTGGTGTCTCAACTACAGCAGCTCCTCTACATGTTGATGGTATTATGTTACGAAGGTTGGGATTTGGTTCAACACAAGTGCGTGGTTTGGATTGTGAATTGTATATATTAAAGTGTTGTATACCTCAATACATGGAGGTGTTGTATTAAATTGTATGTACATACTTCATTGTAACAAAATAAGATAAATATAGACTCAAAATATATGGATATATTTATTATTATTAAAAATTATAGCTTACAAATAGCTCAACCTCTACATAATTTAGTACAATACAAGTTTGATCTGTCTTGATTTCTTCGAGGGACAAACTTCTCTTTTTTCCTTCTCCCCATTGTCGGCCTGGATGGATGAATATTGATAAATTTCCTTCAATATCTTCCATAAAACCACCATCATCATTACAGGTCGTATTATGATTAGGTGTCATGACATGAGGTTCAAAATAATGAGAAATCAATTGTGTTGATTCCATCATCATGTATGCTTCAAAAATTGAACCATCGGCACTAGCTTATTCCCTATCATTTTTTAAAAGTTCGAAGGTACCTATACAAGAAAATGGATAGACCATTAAATTCATAAAGTCATGCGTGGAATACTTGTCAGAAATAAGAGCATAGAAAGTTCATAACCTCTCAAAAGGATACATCCATCTATATTGTACAGGTCCAGCAATCCTCACTTCACATGGTAGGTGTACATGCACATATTTCATTGAGTTAAAAAATCCAGGAGGAAATATACGCTCTAGCTTACAAAAGATCTATGGGATGTCTGCCTCTAATCACTCCATGTCTACCACTCGATGAATAGTCGAGGTTAGATCCTTAAAAAATAAGATCAATCAGATAAGTGCTTGCCACACGTTACTAGGAAGTAGCTCACGAAAGGCAATAGGCATTAATCGTTGCATGAACACATGGCAATATTGACTTTTGATACCAAATAATTTATACTTGTTTGTGTCTAGGCATCGACTTAAATTCGAAACATACCCATCTGGAAACTTCACATTTTCCAACCAATTGAACAAGACGATTTTTTCATTCATCTCTATTGTATATGTAGCTTTGGGATAGCTTCCATCAATAGGATTCTTTGCCAACTATGGTCGATCTCAATAGTTTTGTCACGACCCGATTCCTCCCTCTGTGAACTGTGGTGACGGCACCTAATCTCTTCGACTAGGTAAGCCTAATATTGCAAAAATGAAATGAAGACACAATGATAATAGCTAACAGATGTAGTTAATATGTAGAAATGATGCCACTCGACAAATACAATAATCATTTTTCCCAAAACTTGGAATGTCGCAAGTCACAAGCTACTAAGAAATCTTAATTGTGCTATACATCAATCAAGAGAAAGGAAGGGAAATGAACATAGGGGATAAATGGCAAATCTGAGGATCTACGGGCGCGGGAAGATGTACCTTGAAGTCTTGTCACGATCCTAGTTTGCCCTCCGTGAACATGTCGTGACTGCACCTAGTCTCTACCACTAGGTAAGTCTAACAATGCGGAAAAATAACTAACTTGCGAAATAATAATCAAAAATAAACAACTGGAAGAAAATAGTATATAAAATGTCGCTCGGCATATACAACTCCACATCACAGTATCCTACAATACTATCCCAAAACCTAGAAACTCACAGGAACACAAGCTGAAAGAAACGTAGTACAATGCTCTAACTCCAGAATGTCTACAGCAACAGTGAGATAGAAGGCTAAATGCTCAAAGATGGAATAAGATAGAGACTCTTTGGTCTGCGGACGCGGCAGATGTACATCGAAGTCTCTGATAGATCTCCCTGCCTCAAGGGTGATGCGCCTGGGTAGAGGTACCTGGATCTGCACATGAAAAACATGCGCAGAAAGGGCATGAGTACACCACAACGATACTCATTAAGTACCAAGCCTAACCTCGATTGGGTAGTAACGAGGAAGGTCAGGGCCCTACTAAGGTCAAATAAAATATAAGATTTAACAGTTTAGAGTAAACAGTATAATGAGTATAGCAATGGAATAAGGCAAGTTATACATGGCAACAACACATATACAATGAACAGAGTAAATACGGAATTAAGAACAGCTCAACACCAATAGTAACAACGAGGATCTCCCAGGATACCATCTTGTAGTCCTTTTCATGACATGTCCAGTGGATCTCCCGGGATACCGTCCCGTAGTCCAACTATCAATACGCGGGGATCTACCGGAATCCCGATTCGTAGTCCCAAATGTAAATACCCAGTATTCGGGAAATCTACCGGGTGCATTCTCATAGTTCCATATAACTGTACAGGGGGACCTACAGGGAATCTAACCCATAGTCCCAAAGTAAACAAACAAGGGGGAGCTACCGGAAGCTCACATTCGTAGTCCCAACATAAATACGTAGCAACAACAAGAGGATATTTCAGAAATGAAATTTCATATCAAGGAAAAAACAAGTAATTCTAGCCTAACATGCTTCACGTAGTGCAATGAAGCCAATTTAAGCAAATAGGCAATCTAAATAAACTAACTATGCTTTTCTAACTAACAACATGCTAAATTTGCAAGTATAATAAAGCGGGAAAGGAAATATGCTAATAAATACTTTAAGAAAAACCGTATTTTCAACAATTCGCACAAGTACGTACTCGTCACCACACGCACAAGGCAATTCAATTACCAAATATCATATCCTAAGGGGAAAGGTCCCCCACACAAGATTAGACAAGCCACTTACCTCGAACCGGCTCAAAATTAACTAGAAACCATGCCTTTGCCACGAGTATCTGACTCCAAATTACCCAAATCTATTCAATTCAATTGCATATTGTAAATAACATCTCAAGCAACTGATTCTACGATTTAATTCAAAGCTAATACATGAATTTAGGTAAAATGACCAAAATGTTCCTCAGTCCAACATCTCGGAATCGGATAAAATTTATATTTTTAGAAACCTCGTACTCTCATGAGTCTAACCATATAAAAATCTCTCAAATCGGATGTCAAAACCCCAATCAAAACTCAATAATTCATCCTATGAAGTTTTATCAAATTTCTATTCAAAATCCAAAATTGAAGGAGGAATTCAAGCTTAGATTAGTGGGTTACAAGAAAAAAGGAGTTTAGAATCGTTACCCAATCGATATCTCTGAAAATCCTTCGAAATCTTGCTCAAATCCGAGCTCCCAAGCTTAAGTTTTGATAAAAATGGCTAAACCCTCGATTTTGAAATTTTATATCTGCCCAGGTGTATTGTGAGTCGCGATCGCGAAAGAAAGCCTGCGATCACGAAAGAAGGCTTACGATCGCAAAGAGTAAAAATGAAGGCTCCAGGAAATGGCCTACGCGACCTCGAGAGGAGGCACGCGATCGCGAAAGAGAAAGATATGGCCTTACGCGAGCACGTCTGAATACACGCGAATGCGAATAAGAAATGGGTCTCCTGAGCCACCGGCTCAGTTTCTGCTATGCGAACGCGAGGGAGCAACCGCGAACGCGAAAGTGGAAGGGGATGCACTATGGATGCACTATGCGATCGCGAGAAGAAGGCTACGATCGCGATAAAGAAAGGTCTACAACTCCTGAACCTGAATTTCTGCAACTTTTAAACAACTCAAAATGACCCATTGAGTATCCGAAGGCCCCCGGGACCTTAACCAAAACTACGGACATATCCCATAACATCATTCAGACTTGTTTCAACCTTCGGAATGCTCAAAACAACATCAAAACACCTATTTTTCATCTGATTCAACCTTAAGAAATTTCAAAAACTCTAAAACACATTTTCGATCAAAAAGTCTATCAAACCACGTCTGAATGACCAAAAATTTTACACACACATACCGAATGACATGTCGGGACTACTGCAACTTCCGGAATTCTATTCTGACCCTCAGATCAAAATCTCACTATCGGACCGAAAACTTCAAAAATTCAAACTTCGGCATTTCAAGCCTAAATTAGCTACGGACCTCCAAAACACAATCCAAACATGCTCCCAACCCCAAAATCACCCAACAGAACTAACGAAACCATCGGATTTCCATACCGAGGCCGCCTTCATACTGTTCCAACTACGGTCAATTTTCCAACCCTTAAGCTCGCATTTAGGGGCTAAGTGTCCCAAAACTCTCCGAAACTCAAAATCGAACATCCTGAAAAACCAAAATAGCATAAATAAACTTGGGGAAAATAGTTAATAAGGAATCGGGGCATTAATTCTTAAGATGACCGGCCAGGTCATCACATCCTCCTACACTTAAACATTCGTTCGTTCTCGAATGACCATAGAGACATACCTGAAGTTGTGAAAAGATGAGGGTAACTGCTGCGCATATCCTGCTCGGCTTCCCAGGTCGCCTCCTCGACCAGTTGACCCCGCCACCGAAGCAATGTTCTTTGATCTCAACTTTTTGACTTGCCTATCCAATATAGCCACTAGCTCCTAAACATAAGATAGATCCTTTTCCAGCTGGACTGAACTGAAATCCAATACGTGTGACGGATCACCGTGATATCTCCAGAGCATCGAAACATGAAATACTAGATGAACCCCTACCAGGCTGGGAGGAAAGGCAAGCTCATAAGCAATCTCCCCAATTCGCCTCAATATCTCAAAAGGGCCAATAAACCTCAGACTCAGCTTCCCTTTCTTCCCAAATCTCATAACGCCTTTCGTAGGCGAAACCAGAAGCAGAACTCACTCTCCAACCATATAGGAAACATCACGAACCTTCCGATCCTCATAACTCATTTATCTGGACTGAGCTGTACCGGTCCTATCCTGAATCACCTTAACCTTCTCTAAAGCATCCTGAACCAAATCTGTTCCCAATAATCTGGCCTCACCCGGCTCTAACAAACCCACCAGAGATCTATACCGCCTACCATACAAGGCCTTATATGTTGCCATCTGGATGCTAGACTGATAACTATTATCGTAAGCAAACTCCGCCAATGGCAAGAACTGATCCCAAGAACCCCCAAACTCCATCACACACGCATGGAGCATATCCTCAAGAATCCAAATAGTGCACTCGGACTGCCCATCCGTCTGAGGGTGAAATATTGTGCTCAACTCCACCTGAGTACCTATCTCCTACTAAACTGCTCTCTAGAATTGCGATGTGAACTGAGTACCTCTGTCTGAAATGATAGAAACTGGAATACCATACAGACGGACAATCTCCCGGATATAAATCTCTGCCAACCGCTCCGAAAAATACGTGGTACACACAGGAATAAAATGAGCGGACTTGGTCAGTCGATCCACAATAACACAAATGGCATCGAACTTCTTCAAGGTTCGTGGGAGTCCAGATACAAAATCCATGGTGATACGCTCCCACTTCCACTCCAGAATGTCTATCTACTGAAGCAATCCACCCGGTCTCTGGTGCTTATACTTCACCTGCTGATAATTGAGGCATCGAGCTACAAACCCAGCTATATCCTTCCTCATCCGCCTCCAAAAGTAGTACTACCTCAAACGTGTAGGCAATCACCCTACCATCTTGCATCAACACCGCTCCAAGGTCAACTCTCGAGGCATCACAATAGACAGTATAAGACCATGAACCTATAGTCAATATCAAAACTAGGGTTGTAGTCAAAGTTGTCTTGAGCTTCTGAAAGCTCATCTCACACTCCTCTATCCACTGAAAGGGAGCACCCTTCTTGGTCAATCTAGTCATAGGGGCTGCAATTGATGAAAACCCCTCCACAAAATGACGGTAGTAGCCTGCCAAATCAAGGAAACTGCGGATCTCTATAGCTGAGGATGGTCTGGGCCAACTCTACACGGCCTCTATCTTCTTCGGATCCACCTGAATACCCTCACTCGATACCACGTGGCCCAAGAATGCCACGAAATCCAACAAAAACTCACATTTTGAGAACTTTGCATATAACTACTTTTCCCTCAGAGTCTGAAGCACTGTCCTCAGGTGCGGATCATTATCTTCCCGACTTCGGGAATACAATAGAATATCATCAATAAAAACAATGACGTAAGAGTCAAGATATGGCCGGAATACATTGTGCATCAAATGCATGAAGGTTGTTGGGGCATTCGTCAATCCAAATGACATAACAAGGAACTCGTAATGCCCATACCGAGTCTTGAAAGCAGTCTTCGTGATATCTGGCTCCCGAATCTTCAACTGATGGTAACCTGAGCGCAAATCAATCTTGGAAAACACATATGCGCCCTGAAGCTGGTGAAATAGATCATCAATACAAGGCAAAGGATAATGGTTCTTCATTGTAGCCTTGTTCAACTGGCAATAATCGATACACATACGTATAGAACCATATTTTTCCTTCACAAACAAGACAGGAGCACCCCAAGGTGAAACACTGGGTTGAATAATACGCTTATCAAGCAATTCATGTAACTGATCCCTCAAATCCTTAAACTCAGGAGGATCTATATGATATGGAGGGATAGAAATGGGTTGAGTGCCTGGAAACAGATCAATGCCAAAATCAATATCTCTATCAGGAAGCATGCCAGGAAGATCAGCTGGAAACACATCGGAAAAATCCTATACTACAGGGACTAAATCAACAGAAGGGGTATCAATACTGACATCTCTCACATAAGTTCAATACACATCGAAACCCTTCTCAACTATACGTTGAGCTTTAAGTAAGGAAATAACTCTACTAGGAGTGTGATCTAATGTACCTCTCCACTTATAATGCGATACATCTAGCATAGCCAACATCACAGTTTTGGCGTGACAATCAAGAATAGCATAATGGAGTGACAACCAGTCCATGCCCAAGATAATATCGAAATCAATCATACTGAGTAGCAACAAATTGGCTCTGGTCTCCAAACCACGGAGAGTAACCAAACACGACCGATAAATACGATCCACAACAAGTGAATCTCCCAAAGGAGTAGAAATATAAATAGAGGAACTCAAAGAATCCCGAGGTACACCCAAATACGGAGCAAAATAAGAAGACACATAAGAGTAAGTATAGCCTGGATCGAATAGAACCGATGCATCTCTGTGGAAAACCAATATAATACATGTGATGACAGAATCAGAGGAAACAGCCACGGTACGGGTAGGCATGGCATAGTATCTGGCCTGGCCTCCCCCTCTAAGGCGACCTCTACCTCCCTGACCTCCACCTGTAGCTGGTTGAGCAGGTGGGGTAGCAACTGGAGCTGGAACCATGGCCTGAGAACTCTGAGGGGCACCCTGTGGGTGACAAGTCTATGAAGGTGCAACCCTCCCAAGTCTGGGGCAATCCCTAACCATATGGCGTGTGTCACCAACTCAAAACAAGCTCTGAGAGGATGTGATGGCTATGATTGGCTCGGGCCAGGTCTGCTGGACTAACCTCTGAAAGCACCTCGCGCATGAGGCATGCTAGAAAACGGAGGTGCATATAAGGCTCATGAGGCCTAGGAGGAGCTGGAGCACCGCTGGCTGCTGGAAGAGCTAAATGAATGGGGCGAATCATATAACCCCTACCATGATGACCTGAAGCTGGGGTTCGGGCACCAGAATAATGACCCAACTCTCGAGACCTCTTGGCCTCCCTCTTATCTCTCTCCCCAGCATGCATACCCTAAATCCTCCTAGAAATACTCACCACCTACTGATAAGAAATATCCATCTCCAACTCACGAGCCATGCTAGATCTGATGCTAGGAATAAGCCCCTCAATAAACTGGCGAACCCTCTCGCGAACAGTATCAACCAAGGTTGGTGCATGCCTAGCCAAACTGGTGTAATGGACATCATACTCTGAAACAGTCATAGCACCCTGGTGCAAATGCTCAAACTTTGCGCGCCATGTGTCCCTGACGCTTTGAGGAACATACTATCGCAGGAACATATCCGAAAACTGAGCCCAGCTCAGTGAAGCAGCCGCATCTGGACTGTCTAACTCATAGATGCGCCACCAATCATAGGCGGCTCCTCAAAGCAGGAAAGTAGTGAAAGAAATAACGCTCGATCCAGAAATACCCATAGTACGGAGAATGCGGTAACACTCATCAAGAAATCTCAAATCATCCTCCGATGCTAGACCATTGAACTCAGGAGGCTTATACCTCTTGAACCTCTCAAGCCTTAATTGCTCCTCCTCGGAAGTCTCTGCCATGCCCTCGGGCTGAACAGGTGCTGCAGGCGGTATAGGAATAATCTTGGGAACCTGATCAACATGCACTCCCTGCTTAGGAGTGCGGGCAGCGGGAGTTTGTGCTCCTCCCCCAGCCTGGGATGTGGCTGCAGTGAGGGGAAGAAACCCTGCCTGAGCCAAAGTGGTGTACATGCTCATGAACTGTGTCAGAGTCTCCTGAAGAGCTGGAGTAGTGGTAGCAGTAGTAGGCGTGCCAGGTGCCTGGACTCCGGCTGTAACTGCTGGTGGTACCTCGGCGGTAGCTCGCGCAGGTGCTCTGGGTGCACCATGTGCGCGTCCTCAACCTCTACCCCAACCCCAGCCTCTGACGGCTACAATAGGGGGTGTGGGTGCCTGATCATCTCTAGCAGCACGTGTCCTCACCATCTGTGAGGGAATAGAAAGACAAAAATTTAGTTGTGATATCAAAATCTCGCACGACAAGGAAATCAAATGAAGTGGAAGTTTTCCTAACAATTACATAGCCTCTCATAGATAAGTACAGGCGTCTCTGTACCGATCAGCGAGACTCTAATAAACTGGCTTGTGTTCCGTGACTCCTATGAACCTAGAGCTTTGATACCAACTTGTCACGACCCTAGTTCACCCTCCGCGAACATGTCGTGATGGCACTTAGTCTCTGCGACTAGGAAAGCCTAACAATACGGAAAAATAACTAACTTGCGAAATAATAATCAAAACTGAACAACTAGAAGAAAACAGTATATAAAATACCACTCGGCATATACAACTCCACATCACAGCATCCTACAATATTATCCCAAAACCCGAAAACTCACGGGAACGCAAGCTGAAAGAAATGTCGTACAATGCTCTAACTCCAGAATGTCTACAGCAACAGTGAGATAGAAGGCTAAATGCTAAAAGATGGAATAAGATAGAGACTCCTCGATCTACGGACGCGGCAGATGTACCTCGAAGTCTCTAATAGATCTCCCTGCCTCAAGGGTGATGTGCCTGGGTTGAGGTGCCTAGATCTGCACATGAAAAACATGCGCAGAAAAGGCATGAGTACACCACAACGGTACTCAGTAAGTGCTAAGCCTAACCTCGGTTGGGTAGTGACGAGGAAGGTCAGGGCCCTACTGAGGTCAAATAAAATATAAGATTTAACAGTGTAGAGTAAGCATTATAATAAGTACCGTAATGGAATAAGACAAGTTATACAAGGCAACAACACATACACAACGAACAGAGTAAACGCGGAATTAAGAACAACTCAACATCAATCATAACAACGAGGATCTCCCAGGATATGGTCATGTAGTCCTTTTCATCAACTGCCTAGTGGATCTCCCGGGATACCGTCCCGTAGTCCAACTATCAATGCGCGGGGATCTACCGAAATCCCAATCCGTAGTCCCAAATGTAAATACCCAGTATTGGGGGAATCTACCGGGTGCATTCCCGTAGTTCCATATAACTGTGCAGGGGGACCTACCGAGAATCTAACCCATAGTCCCAAAGTAAACAAACAAGGGGGAGCTACCGGAATCCCACATCTGTAGTGCCAGTGTAAATGCGCAACAACAATAAGAGGATATTTCAGAAATGAAATTTCATATCAAGGAAAAAACAAGTAATTCTAGACTAACATGCTTCACGTAGTGCAATCAAGGCAATTTAAGCAATTAGGGAATCTAAATCAACTAAACATGCTTTTCTAACTAACAACATGCTAAATTTGCAAGTATAATAAAGCGTGAAAGGAAACATGCTAATAAATACTTTAAGAAAAACCGAATTTCCAACAATTCGCACAAGTACGCACTCGTCACCTCACGCATAAGGTAATTCAATTACCAAATATCATATCCTAAGGGGAAAGGTCCCCCACACAAGGTTAGATAAGCCACTTACCTCGAACCGTCTCAAAATTAACTAGAAACCACGCCTTTGCCACGAGTATCCGACTCCAAATGGCCTAAATCTATTCAATTCAATTGCATATTGTAAGTAACATCTCAAAAAACTGATTCTATGATTTAATTCAAAGCTAATACGTGAATTTAGATAAAATGACCAAAATGCCCCTCAGTCCAATATCTCGGAATCAGGTAAAATTTATATTTTCAGAAACCTCGTACTCTCACGAGTCTAACCATATAAAAATCTCTCAAATCGGTTGTCAAAAACCCAATCAAAACTCAATAATTCGGCCTATGAAGTTTTATCAAATTTCCATTCAAAATCCGAAATTAAATGAGCAATTCATGCTTAGATTAATGGGTTACAAGCAAAAAGAAGTTTAGAATCGTTACCCAATCGATATCTCTAAAAATCCCTCAAAATCTCGCTCAAATCCGAGCACCCAAGCTTAAGTTTTGATAAAAATGGCTAAACCCTCAAATTTGAAAACTTATATCTGCCCAAGTGTATTATGAATCGCGATCGCGAAAGAAGGCCTGTGATCGCGAAGAGTAAAAATGAAGGCTCCAGGAAATGTCCTAGGTGAACGCGAGAGGAGGCACGCGATCACGAAAAAGGATGAAACGGCCTTACGAGATCGCGTCTGAAGACACGCGAACGCGAAGAAGAAATGGGGCTACTGAGCCATCGGCTCAGTTTCTACTACGCGAACGCGAAGGAGCATCCGCGAAATCGAAAGTGGAAAGGGCAGCAGTATGTGATCGCGGTCCAAGTATTGCGATCGCAAAGAAGGAATTGGCCCCCCTCCGGAATTACACTATGCGATCGCGAGAAGAAGGCTGCGATCGCGATGAAGAAAGGTCTGTAACACGTGAACCTGAATTTCTGCAACTTTTAAACAACTCAGAATGACCCGTTGAGCATCCGAAATACACCCGAGACCCCCGGGACCTCAACCAAACCTATGGACATATCCCATAACATTATTCAAACTTGTTTCAACTTTCGGAACGCTCAAAACAGCATCAAAATACCTATTTTTCATCGGATTCAACCTTACGAAATTTCAAAAACTCTAAAAAACATTTTCAATCAAAAAGTCTATCAAATCACATCTGAATGACCTAAAATTTTACACACACATCCCAAATGACACGACGGAACTACTGCAACTTCTGGAATTTCATTCCGACCCTCGGATCAAAATCTCACTATCGGACCGAAAACATCAAAAATTCAAACTTCGGCATTACAAGCCAAATTAGCTACGGACCTCCAAAACACAATCCAAACACGCTACCAACCCCAAGATCACCCAACGGAGCTAATAGAACCATCGGATTTCCATTCTGAGGTCGTCTTCACACTGTTCCAACTACGGTTAATTTTCCAACCCTTAAGCTCTCATTTAGGGACTAAGTGTCCCAAAACTCTCCGAAACATAAAACTGAACGTCCCGGCAAACAAAAATAGCAGAAATAAACTTGGAGAAAAGAGTTAATAGGGGATCGGGTCGTTAATTCTTAAGACGACCGGCTAGGTCGTCACAAGGCTCCAATAATCAACCGCGACTGCAAGTAGTGATGAGGCTGGTAAGATGAACCTGGATCTGTACACGAAAAATATGTGCAGGAAAGGGAATGAGTACATCAACGATACCTAGTAAGTGTCAAGCCTAACCTCGGTCGAGTAGTGACGAGATCAGATCATGGCCCTACTTGTATATAAATAATGAAATAAGATAGAATGTACTTTCGCAGTAATAATACATACGGAAATCTAAGAGAGATAGAATAAATTAAGGAAAAAATCTCAAAACCCAGAGATAACAATAGGGGATCTCCCGAGATACCGTCTCGTAGTCTTAAACGTAAATGTGCAGGGGGATCTCCCGGAATACCATTCCGTAGTCCCAAAACAAATATGCAGAATAGGAAGATATCCCGGAATGTTATTCCATAGTCCCAAAGTAAATGTGCAGTACATGGGGATCTCCTGGAATACCGTTCTGTAGTCTCACAGTAAATATGTAACTCAACCAATAGAAATAATAGTTATAGCCAGAAAACCTACAGTTTAGACTAAGTTCCAGTCAAGAAAGCAGGAAATTTCACTTAATATTCTGCACAGAGTTCAAATAGACATTTAAAACATATCGAACCAAGCTCAAATCAATCTGTCACAATGCTCTTTCCATAAATATCCGGCTTCGAATGGCCCAAATCTAGCCAAATTAATTACATAACATTATACAAAAACTATACAAAGAAAAATGAAAGATTGCAACGGAGGCTGAGGCGACAAAAGAAAAGTTAAAAAGAACAAAGTTGATGAAAAATGTAACAGCTTATCCAGGCTTTACCTAAATGGATGCAAAGAAGTCAATTTAGGAAGAAACTGATGTGATCACACCACAGATGAAAGAAATAGTACTCTATATTTTTGAAATATAAAAGCAATCTACTTCTATAGTTGAAATATAAAAAGCAATCTACTTATAATCCACTACATATTCGGGCTCAGATTTGCAACATCTACGACTACAATCCCAGGGCAGTCCTATTCTAGTTTTACCATCGACATATAAAAAGAATATAACTTCCTGATATGTAGTTAGAGCTTTTCATATATTTTATGACTGAATTAGTAGAAAATGAAATATACATAGAGTTGGTACCCTCCAGTTATATTGCGGTCAATAAATTCAGAAGAAAAAAAAAAACAAGTCATGACATCCTATACTATCTTCTAAAGAGTGTTATCACGACACCTATACATTACCAAAAGAGCAATCTACCATTTCGCCCAGATCTGCCCTCAAAATTCTCTTAGCTATAGAACCTTTATAAGATAAATATTTCACTACAAGACAGGAATAAAATCACAAAGAAGCTTACCATACCAAAGACATATAATCCCTAAAATCAACGCATCAGTCAAACAAAAGTTAAATTCCCTATCCTTTTGTCTGAGAATCTTGCGTGGCAGCAAACATAAAGGGAAGAACGGGGATCAGGAACGCATACGACTTCGAATTTCTGAATTCTACAGCAAAAATTTGCAATTTCGAAAGTTTTCTTCTATTCACTATATGATATTTTTGTTTCCTATTGCATTTGAGCCTTAGATTCATGCCCAATTTTTTGTGTTTCAAGAACAAAACTCACATTATTGAAGAGGAGTGAAAGTGGGAGTCTGATAGAGAGGAGAGAAAGTGGGCGTGTTTGTGCCCTAACAACGACGGACATAATTTCGATCGCTGATAATAATTAATGAAATTTTATTTTATGGAAATTAGCAATGGAGAATTTTATCGCAACTAACTTTGGAATGTCTTGATAAGTAAAATGAATGTAGCGACAGATTTTTTGACTAAAACCGTCTTTAATAATTTTTGTATCGCCCCGCTTTCGTCGCTAATTTTGAAGCTAAAATAAAGGTGCTAATATTTAGCGCCAATTTTAGCGACGAATATAAATTTTTGTCGCTAATTCATCACTATATTTGATACAAACTCTTTTGTAGCTTATTTGGCGATAAACTATAAAATTTATCGCTAATCCGTCTTTATTTAGCTATAGAATATCTCTTGTCACTAAATTTAGTCGATCAACCCTGTTTTTTGTAGTGTAATGCGACGCAGGGTGCTTAGCACTGTGCAAGGCAAGAAGTGTAAAAAGTATTTCAGGTTTTCCCACTTATTTTCAAAGAGGGTAAATTGGTCCAAGCACGTTCCGACTTGGTATAAATATACCAGAAATACGTTTTTGAGAGGACTTTGGACTTGGGAGTTTTTGGAGAGCATTGGAGACTTCAAGACACAAGATTCATCTTCCTTCTACCAACCCAATACGCGAGTTTAGATTCTAACGTTGGACTAATATTTTCTTATTCTTTAACTCTATTTGTGATGACTTTCTCCATATCTATGGAGTAGCTTACATTAAGGTTTGACATGCATTGATGACTTGGTTGTTGTTTATGGATTTGACTTTTGTTTAACTGCTTGAATTTATTGGAGGAGCTTTAATATTAGTTGTGATTTTATTCTATATATTCTTTAATTGAAAGAGCAACATCTTATTGAATATTATTGCAGCGTATGTCTTAGTTTATATTGGTGATGCTTCGAACTAATTGAGAGAGCTTTATGAGCTAACGTTTAAACTAAGATTGAGAAATATTCGCAAGAAGTTTCTCTTAGATCATTCCTACCAATAGATTCTTGTAAGTTTAACTGCACTTTACTTTAGTTTATTCGAAAGATTTATATTTAATCGAGATAGGAATGTGAATCGGATGTATAAGCTAATCATCTATTGAATTTGTAAGAAATGATAGAACTTTAAGAGGAAAATATAACAGTGTAAAATTCAATATTCTTGCACCTATCATGCCAAAGCCCTTATTCTTCATACCGATAATAACTCATTGCTCTACTATCTTTTTCACTTTGATTAATTTTTACTTGCTTTAATTTTAGTTTGTCAGTTGTAGTATTAACCATCCCAAATCACAGTGTTGAATATCCTGAATAGAATTTAACCCTGAAATTACTTGAACATTATTTAAATTCAATCCCTGTGGAGATGATATTTTACTGTACTATTTTTTGCTGGCAAGCATTAATTTTTGTGTTGTGTTTTTCACTCGTCGCTCATTTAGCCATTTAGGGCTTATGATAACTTCTACGCTTAAATTTTTTTAAACGGTAGAAATGGACGTTTCGATTTTATAATCATCCAGGCATCTCGAGGATTTTCAGTGATCGACTCCAAGGTTTCTCGGTGACCGACTTCGGGGTAGTATAAGTAACGACCAGCCTCGAGGCAGTATAAATTAGTGATCTCGGCAGATCAAGGAGAAGTTCCCAAGGCGCGTACATGTAGTTGGTCAAGTCTAGTAGATTAGTCAAAAGGCGAATCAACATATTAAATGGCTGTACCAGCCTCATGTCACGCCCCAAACTTAGGAGGCATGGCTGGCACTCGGTGCCGCACTGGCCCGAGTGAACCACTCTGTATATCATCTTTTTTTTTTCTTGGTAACTATCATGGGCTAACATGGCCACGACTCATTATGTATAACTATAAGCAGAAAATATTGTATCACTAAGCCATTTTTTCTTAAAGCATGAATACAGATGGGCCGTCAAGACCTCTGACACACTTTATGTCACGACCCCAGTTCTCTCTTCGTGAACTGTCGTGATGGCACCTAGTCACTAGGACTAAGTAAGCCTAACAAGTGCGGAAAAACAATAGAAACCTTGCGAAAATTATAACTTAAGCCAAGAATTAACAAAACGAAACGAAATGAAAGATGCCACTCGGCATATACAGCGCAATATCTCAAACTTCTACAAATACTATATCAAAACCCCGAAACTCACGGGAACACAAGCTAGAAGGAATACCGTAAAATGCTTTAATCTCCAGAAATGTCTCCATCAATAGTACGATATAAAGGGCTAACACTACAAGATAGAGTAAAGAAGGTGACTCTTCGATCTGCGAACGCGACAGATGTACCTCGAAGTCTCCAAAATTCTCCCTGCCTCAAGGATGATACACCTGGGTAGAGTTACCTGGATCTGCATATGAAAAACATGCGCAGAAAGGGCATGAGTACAACACAGCGGTACTCAGTAAGTGCCAAGCCTAACCTCGGTTGGGTAGTGACGAGGAAGGTCAGGGCCCTACTGAGA
>MU751875.1:69925-137263 GCA_026770625.1 Nicotiana glauca | reverse complement strand
CATCACTGAGGCAAAGAAGGTAGTCTGAGTCATATTCTCGCACATTTGGCATTTTTTGGTGATGTAGTGAGCAATAGCTCGGATTCTTTCTCTGATTATGCCTTTTCCTGAAGCAGCCGCCCTATTTGTTCGGCCCTGGCTTCCAAAGTCTGCTGATTTCGCTCCTAGAGTTGTTGCAGGTCCATTTCTAATTGTGCTATTGCTGTATAATAGTGTTCCCTCTCAGCCTTGAACTCTTTTGCTTGTTTGATCATTTTGTTTTCTACGGTGATGACCCTTTTCTTTTATCCTGCGACCTCATTATCATATTCTTCCCTTAATTGCTTGACCATGCGGGCTCGTTCTTCTGCGTTTTTAGCCAACTGCTTTTGAACCCCGGCTAATTCTTTTTCCGCTTTGTTGAGGTTAAAATTGTAGTCATCCACTCTTTGCCGTAGGCTATCTATAAGTTTTGTGTCCTTGGCGCTCCTGACGGCATTTTCGGCAGCCATTTTCATTTTTTGGATTTGGGCTCGTAAGGCCTCATTCTCCTTAGCCAATCTCTTTTTCTCTTCCTCGTCCGCCGCAACTTGTACACTATTTTCAAACTTAAGGTCTTGGACCCACTTTTCCAATTCTCCTATTTTGGCTCTGTATTCATTTTCTTTGGCTAACCAGGCCCACTATTCTTGTGATGCTTCGGTAAATTCCTGGATGTGAGGTCTTTTGGCTGGTCTCTCGTGCTCATATTCTCTCCTATACCAAGCAAGGTATCCTGGTAACACTTCGCCTTTGACCCGATCCTGCACGCAAGTATCTGCTTTTAAGTATTGGCATTCATTCCAGGTCTGGCGTACTCTTGCTTCAGGAAACTGTCCGTCAGGGCTAATCTCAACTACCTGAGCACTAAGATCACCGTCTTTCGGCACTATCTGGTACCTTTCGAGCTGCCTTAAAACCCGATACGGGCCATAAGGCTGAATGCTCTTGAGACCCATTAGGAGGAAGTGCGGCCTTGCTGCTGGCATATATATGATTTCATCAATAGGCAACCATCCAAGCGCACACTCTATTTGACTAGCGGTGAGGGACCGGAAATATGTCATCCAACCCGTGAATCCTTCAGGCAGATGGACCCCTTTAATCCTTGTATAAAACTCTTCTATGCATGTTTTCTCTGAAGACCTATAACTCAAGAACTGAGGATGATGGCACAGATGCTCGTTCATCCACATTTCCAGAAGTATATTGCACCCCTCGAAGAAATTTCCCCCGGCTTTGCAGGTTCTAAGAGCGCGGAAGATTTCGGCCAATATCATAGGTGCGGGAGTGCTTTTAGCTTGAGTCATTAGAGTACTGACGACCCCAGCTATTTTTATGTCAATGTTTTCGCCTTTCCTTGGAAATACCACAAGTCCCAAAAAACCACCATGAAAGCGACACGCCTATGCTCCTCCCATTTTTGGCGGTTTCCATTACTACATATCTTGCTTTCCAGGTTATTGAACCCCCCGATGTGGCCATATATATGGTATATGAAGTGTGGGGTGCAAAAGCCATTTGCTAGATCTGCGTTGTGAACCGTTCTACGTATGTTCAGATAAGGATTGACATTAATGAGGCCGAGATAGAAACTCAAGATGCCGTGAACCCGTCTAGAGAACACGTGATTGACATGCCCGAACCGGTGGTGCCCAAAGCCAATGCACCTTTGCCTAGGCCACCTATGCCTTATCCTCAACGGTTAGTAAAGCAAAAGAGTGACAATAAATTCAAAAAGTTTATTGATATGATGAAAAGCCTTACAATTAATGTGCCTTTGGTGGAGTCACTTGAACAAATGCCGGGCTATGCAAAGTTCATGAAGGATTTGGTCACAAAGAAGCGATCGATGGATTGTGAAATAATAAAAATGACTCATCAAGTAAGTGCCATCATACATTCTATGGCCCCAAACTTTGAAGATCCCGGAGCTTTTACTATCCCTTGCACTATTGGAATTGCAGATTTTGCCAAGGCCCTTTGTGATTTGGGGGCTAGCATAATTTTGATGCCTTATTCAGTCTTCAAGACTTTGGGAATTGGGAAACCTAGGCCGACCTCAATAAGACTTCAAATGGCAGATCGATCAATGAAGCGACCTTTGGTCGTAATTGATGATGTGCTTGTTCGGGTGGACAAGTTTATATTGCCGGCCGACTTTGTCATTTTGGATTGTAAAGTGGACTTTGAAGTCCCAATTATTATATGAAGACCTTTTCTTGCAACGAGGAAGGCATTGATTGATGTTTAAGCGGGTGAGCTCACTTTCTGAGTGGTGATGAGAAGGTCATCTTTCATGTTTGAAAATCCATGAAGCAACCCAATAGCACCGAGGTGTGTTCATTTGTGGACATTGTGACAACTCTGATAGTGTATGATACAAGTTCTATGATTAATATGGAGGATCCCCTTGAGGATCCTCTAGCCGAATAGAGTGCGTAAATGCCTTACATGGAATGGGTTCCTATTCTTATGAGCTGAGAAGGCTATCATTGGACCTTGAAAATAGAAAGACACCTCCAACAAAGCCATCTACTGAGGAGCCACCGGCGTTGGAGTTGAAGCCACTTCCTCCGCACCTCAGGTATGTGTTCTTGGGCTCAAATTCTACTTTACCTGTTATTATTTCTTCTTGCCTCACTAACTTGCAGGTAGATGCCACTTTAGCAATTCCCAAAAGGAGGAAGAAAGCAATTGGGTGGACATGGCCGACATTCGGGGGAGAAGCCCCGCGTTCTGCATGCACAAAATCATTCTGGAGGATGATGCAAAACCCTCCCTGGAGCATCAAAGAAGATTGAATGAGGCAATGCAAGAGGTGGTGAAGAAAGAAGTGATAAAGTAGTTGGATGCCGAGGTTGTGTACCCTATCTCCGATAGCTCATGGACTTCTCCCGTGCAATGTGTGCCGAAGAAGGGTGGGATGACTGCAGTGACAAATGACAACAATGAAGTTATTCCCACTCGGACCGTTACCGGATGTAGGGTATGCATAGACTACCAGAAATTGAACAAGGTGACCCGAAAAGATCATTTCTCTTTGCCATTCCTTGACCAAATGCTTGATCGCCTTGCGTGGCGTGCTTTTTATTGCTTTTTGGATGGCTACTCAGGGTATAATCAAATCTTAATTGCTCCGGAGGACCAAGAAAAGACCACATTCACCTGCCCATATGGTACATTTGCTTTCTCCCGGATGTCGTTCGGGTTGTGCAATGCTCTGGCGACCTTCCAACGATGCATGATGGCTATTTTCACCGACATGGTGGAAGACATTTTGGAGGTGTTTATGGATTATTTAAGCGTGGAAGGTGATTCATTTGAAGAGTGTTGAGGAATTTGGATACAGTCTTGGCCCGATGTGAAGAAACGAATCTCGTTCTTAATTGGGAAAAAATACCACTTCAGGGTTGAAGAGGGCATAGTATTGGGTCACAAAATTTCTAAGAATGGGATTGAAGTAGACAAAGCCAAGATTGAGGTGATTTCAAGTCTCCCTGCCCCCAATTCTGTCAAAGGGGTGAGGAGTTTTCTTGGCATGCGGGGTTCTACCGGCAGTTTATTAAGGATTTTTTGAAGGTTGTGAATCCCCTTTGCAAGGTTCTAGAGAAAGATGCTAAGTTTGTGTTTGATGAGAAATACATGGTGGCCTTAGAACTTCTCAAGAATAAGTTGACCACTACCCCCATCATTATCGCACCATGTTGGAGCTTACCCTTCGAGCTCATGTGCGATACAAGTGACGCTACGGTTGGAGCTGTTTTGGGGAAAAAGGTTAACAAAATGTGTCACCCGGTATACTATGCAAGCAAGACCATCAATGAGGCTCAAAAGTAAGTGGCCAAGGTCATTGTGCCATAGTTTTTGCAATGAAAAAGTTCTGACCGTATCTTATGGGGGCTAAGGTCATTGTGCATACCGATCATGCCGCCATTAGGTACTTGATGACAAAAAAAGACTCCAAGGCAAGATTAATGAGATGGGTGTTGCTACTTTAAGAGTTTGATTTGGAAATAGTGGACCGAAAAGGTAGTAAGAATCAAGTTGCGGATCATTTGTCCCACTTGGAAGAGGAAGGAAGGCTGTGTGATGGCCTAGAAATCAATGACACATTCCCCAATGAGAAACTACTTTCTGTGTCGATGTGTGACATGCCATGGTTTGCGGACATTGCTAATTTCATTGTGACTGGCATCATCCCGTGTGAGCTCTCTTCTAACCAAAGGAAGAAGCTCAAACGGGATAGTATGTACTTCTATTGGGATGAGCCATACTTGTTTAAGATTTGCATGGATGGTGTTATTCGAAGGTGTGTCCCCGAGGGAGAGCAATTTAGCATCCTAGAGGCTTGTCATTCCTCACCCTATGGCAACCATCATGGAGGGGTGAGAACGGCTTCGAAAGTTTTGAATTGTGGTTTTTATTGGCCAACCTTGTTCAAAGATGCATGTGATCAATGTCAACAAGGCGGGATTTCCAAGAAAGATGAGATGCCTCTAAACACAATTCTTGAAGTTGATATCTTTGATGTATGAGGTATTGATTTTATGGGCCCTTTTGTTAGCTCGTGTGGTAACACTTACATTCTTGTAGCGGTTGATTATGTGTCAAAATGGGTTGAGTCCATTGCCCTGCCCAACAATGAAACTACGAGTGTGGTGGCATTTCTAAAAAAGAGCATTTTCACAAGGTTTGGTACACCTCGGGCAATCATTAGTGATGGAGAATCACATTTTTGTAATAGAGCTTTTGATGCCTTGCTTTCCAAGTATGGCGTCAACCACAAAGTCTCTACGCCTTATCATCCTCAAGTAAGTGGCCAGGTTGAAGTATCTAAAAGGGAGATCAAGAGCATTTTGTCCAAAGCTGTCAATGCCAATAGGACCGATTGGTCTAAAAAGTTAGATGATGCTCTATAGGCTTACCGGACTACTTACAAGACCCCAATTGGCATGTCACTGTACCGGTTGGTGTTTGTGAAAGCATGTCATCTACCATTAGAGTTAGAGCATAAGGCCATGTGGGCCTTGCGGAAGCTTAATCTTGAATGGGTTGTTGCGGCTAATCTTGGCGTTGAACAACTCAATGAACTTGATGAATTCCGGTTCCATGCATACTCTAGTTTGTCCTTGTATAAGGAAAAGATGAAGTACCTTCATGAAAAATATGCTCGTGGGAAAGAGTTCAAAGTTGGTGATTTGGTTCTTTTATTCAATTCTCATATAAGGCTGTTCCCGAAAAGCTGAAATCAAAGTGGAGTGGACCATTTGAAGTTGTATGTGTGACCCCGTTTGGTGCTCTGAATTTGAAGAACAAAAATGGCGAAGTATTTAGAGATAATGGGCACTGTGTCAAGCATTATCTTGGGAAGTTTGATGATATCCATGTGGTGGCTGTTGTTCATTTCAAATGATGTGATGGTAACCCGCATCGTGCCGCGACGTTAAATCAGGCGCTTCTTGGAAGGCAACACATGTGTTTTTCTTTTTGTTTTCTTTAATTTTCTTGGTAGTATAGGATTTATTTTTGGGCTAACTGGTTGTGAGATGTTACATGGATTGAGTTGATGCAGTGCACGACATAATTGTAAAATTGTTCAATCTTTGAAGTTTCCAGTGCGGCCGCACTACACTTTGTGTGGTCCGCACTTGCCAAAGGGTAAAAAAATTGCTCTCTGAAGTTTTCCACCGCAGCCGCAGTTGATATGGTGCGGTCCACGGTGGACCATCGCAGTCACTGTCCATTTTGTGCGGACCGCGGTAGGTTACTGAGTTGGAACTGATAATAATACACCAGTGCGGACCGCGGTCCATTCTATGCGGCCGCACTGGTAGGTGAGAATGGGCCTTAGGGGGTTTTCTATAAATAGACCCCAAGGGCCTCCTTTTACCCTTTTCACAAACTTGAACCTCAGAGTATCTTGTTACTGTTCACTATTTTCCCTAGACCGTAATTCTTGATTCACATTTATTAACTGCACTTCATCTTCAATATTTGGTAACATTTCACTCAACTCTTCTTAGTTTAATTGTGTAATTTCATGTTATTTTCATTTCTTTTAGCTTGTAGTTCTTCTTCTGCCCTTATTTCTTTATTGTTAGATTAGGTTAGTTTAAATGGTACTTTTTTTGGAATTGGTGAATATAATGGACTGGGCAATTGAATAGGGACCCTAATTAGGTGAAAGCTTGAACTTAAGAACAAAATCCCAAAACCCTAACTCAGTGCCAAGTCTGGGTACCCACCCGGACTGCGATCATGTTTGTGCGGTCTGCGGTGGCCTCAACACGGCTGCATTACCACTTTGTGCGGACCACGGTGTTGAGATTCTGAAAGGTGACCTTTTTCCAGTGCGAATGCACTACATTTGGTGCGGTCCACACTTGACTAGCGCGATCGCGGTACTACTTTGTGCGGGCTGCGGTGGTGAGATTCAGAGAGCTTATTTTTGGGACCTTATACCTATTCGGACTGGGGTCATTCTTGTGCGGTCCGCAGTGGCCCCAGTGCGGCCGCACTACCTTTTTGTGCGGTCGGCACATGCCATGTTCTGCAACTGTGTCTGCAGCTGTTTGCTTTTGTTCTGCAATTCATTCTGCATATATATTTCACTGCTTCTATTGATACTAACAAAGTTAGATGCTTGTGCTTGCAGACAATGGTTAAACAACGAGGTAAAAGCTCAAAACAACTCGGGAGAGGTGATTCCTACCGGGGAGGGAAGCAAGATTTTTTAAACTCACTCCCCAGGCTCGTCAAAATATAAAGAAGATGAGAAAAGAAATTAAGGCAGCTGACAGAGCCTGTGATCAGTCAGGGAGTGAGTATGTACCATCCCAAGACATCTCCTCAGACTTGGTGCCAACTCATAGCGCCACTATTTTCAGATTGACAAACGACACTCCTCTACCATCACCCACTGCCTAATTACCAGAGCATGTTCCTACTGAGTCGTCTGAGGGCTCAACATCCAGTAGTGGCGAGTACTCCACCTCCCCCACAACTTCATTATCCGGGGAAGGTGCAGACGGAGGTGAGAAAGAGGTTCAGGAAGATGAGGAGATGCCTGAGGGTGGTTAGCCTCATGTAGGAGGCATTGCCCAAACTAGAAGGTCCGAAGTTTGAGAGGATAGGTTTGCGAGCCAGGTGGCATACCATAAGTTTAGGGAGTGGTGGCTGGTGAGGAATTCGATATCGGAGTGGAGTTTCACTGACAAAGATCTATTACCCCAAAACCCTGACCTGCTGAGGCAATTTAAGACTCGAGTGGGGTGGGAAATATTTATGGAGAAGTGTATAGATGCCAACGAACACATGGTCAAGGAATTTTATTGCAATGTAGCCCACATCAAAAAGGGCTCAAAAGTGACAAAGGTTCGTAACAAGACTGTGTTATTTGACGGGCACTACCTGAATGAATACTTGGGGTTCAATAAGGAGGATGAGACTCTATATCAGGAAAAGTTGGAGATGGGCGAGGATATCCATCCATGGTTAGCTCAGTACCTGGCGACCCCAGGTACCATTTTTGATTGGTTGACAACTGGGGTAAAAATATTGAGGAGGACCCTGAACTTTGAGGCTTGAGGTTGGGAGACCTTTGTTTGCAGCCGGGTGGACCCTACTACACATGACCAGACCCTCCCTCTCCACCGGGCTGTGTTGGTTGCTTCGATTATGTAGGGATACCCCATAAATGTGGGGAATGTGATGTCCCGCTTTATCTCATTAGTAGGAGCAGAGCATGACCGAAAATACCTTTTCCCCAGCACTCTCTCTATGTATTTTCAGGATTTGGAGGTGGAAAAGAAGCCCTACGATGTCAAGAGCAAGGCGATAGCCCCATTCTCCTGCTACAGCTTGAAGGGGAATGACAACCCCAAGGACAAGAACTACAAAGCCCCTGCTTCAGCCCTAACTAGCCAGTCTCAAGAGCCAGTTGTGGTAGAGACCCCCACTGAGCCTGCCTCTATTACTGTTGACCTCCCTCCCAACCCCTCTACATCTTAAGCCGTTCCTCCCCACATCAGCAGGCCCAGAAATCCCATTATCTTAGGTCCATCCTATCACTGCTCATCGGCTGAGCCAAACGCTTTAGAGTCTAAACAACTGGATGTATACTGCTTCATCCAAGTTGTTTACATTGACCTCCACCATTGCAGCTCAGCTGGCACCTCAATCGGCACAGGTCCCACAATCTATTGAGGATGCATTGAAAAAGATACTAGAAAACCAGGAGAAGATTATCAGTACTCAGGGAGCCTTGGCTAAGGTAGTGGATTCACATAGCAAGGTTATTAAGGAGCTTGCTCGGGAGCACAAGTTAGAAAGACACGGGCTTCCAAGGAGTCCGTGAAGGAGCTGCGGGTGGATGTGGATAGACTGAAGGTAGACCAGCTGCCTTTAGACTTATTGTTTAAGGACCCAACTCCAGCAGCAGTGCCAGTAGCAGATACACAGCTAGAGCAGGCACAGAGACCTCCAAAGAAGCGGAGGAAGATCCCTAGAGCAGATGATGGCATCATCCAGTTGGCAGACCCACCGGAGGATTCCTCCAGTCAGCCATCGGATGTACTAGAGCCAGAGCCAGTACAGGTCCAATTCCAGGTCCCAGCAGCCGAGCACAAGTTACCGGGAACCAGTCTGAGGTTCCCGAGCACACAGAGGACCCAGGGACTGCTCATGATCCTATGCAGACGGACGGGGCTTAGGGAGTCTTCATATCCTTTCTTTATTATTTTTGGTGCTTATTTGGTTTAGTTGCCAGCTTTTATTTGAGGGGGTGCGCCCTATATTTTTGTTGGATGACTGTATATATACTGATTCATTTTATACTTTCTTGCTTTTCATTTGGTCTGTATATAATTTTACATTTAATTGCTTCTATCACATTTTTTTTAATCTTTCCTTTGGTCATATATAAAGTTACATCATTGTATATATTTATTCCCCATTGTATATTCAAATCCCCTATTGTACATATTCATTCTATTTTCTATTTTCGCAATTTTTTTTCTTTTAGCTTCTTATATAGGCTCGTAGCCTTTTGTTTTATTTTGGACTTTTTAATAAGCCTTTGGTTTAGGTGGAGTATAGTATGAACCGGGTGGCTCTTCCTAATAATAGATGATGTGACAACCTTCTTAAGGGTTTGAGTCCGTTTTTGTTTTTATTTTTGGTAGTTTGTAGTTGAGCGTACCTCAAGCAAAGCTTCACTTGGGCCTAGCACATTTGCCTTTGATCCCATGGTCAAAGACAAATTATTGTGTTTAGGATGGTGAAAGTCATGGCCTTGAGACTCTTGATTTGACCGACAATCATCAAATGGTTTTTCGGACCATTGTATGCTCAAATCGTATCTAATGTCGTTGTGGCCTCGATTCTATGTCTTTAGCAATCTTTTAGCTTGTGTGGTGAGAAATCAAGTTGCGAGTCCAAGTTCCGAGCCATTGGTCTAGAACTTGCCCTGAATGTTTGTTGAGGAGAAATCTTAAGTGAAATTTGACTTGAGAAGTGATTATAGGCTCTCCTTGATCCAAATGATAGACTGAACAATTCCATAGCCTACCAATGATAAGATCCCTAGCCAACCCTTTTGAGCCTTAGACCTTTTTCTTTCAAGAACAATGTTATAAGCCTATACCCGTTCTAAAAGATACCCTCTCTTGGCACCTGATCTTTCCTTGAGCACATGGAAAAAGTATAAGTTTAGGGGGAGAGACGAGGATGACAACAAAGTGGTATAAGGCACAAAAATGAAGAAAAGGAAAGGCAATGAAAAAGAAAGGAAAGCAAAAAGACAAAAGAATGCTCAATGTGAGAAAGAATAAAAAGGGATTCAAGAAAAGTAAAAGAAAGAAAGGTGTGAAAGTTGAAAAAGGAGAAAAGAATTGAAATGCATAAGAAAGAGTGGCAATGTGTCTCTCTAACCCCTTAGAAAGAGGTGAAATGACTCAAAGAGTCAAGAGAATTATGCCAAATGAATCAAAAGAAGTGCTTAAGGGAAGATGGAACCCACTTGAACAAAAACATGACCTACCCTAAACCAAAATCCTTCACAATGACTCCATAAAAGCCCTATATGATCTTGAGTTGAATGAAGCTTTTATTAGTTGATACTTACATAAGGGGCAAGCATATGGTACCTAGAGCCGGACTTGTGATCTTTTCTTGAGAGTGATGAGTGAATTCCCATTAACCTCAATTTGTGTGTCAATACTCTAAAAAGGTGAGTTTTGCTTAGGGAGAGTTGAGGATGTGTGAGTTTGGGTTCCACAATGACTAAAATATTTGAAAGAGTTCGTTGATATGTTGAGTCAACTCTTGATGGTCTTGTGTCACACTTGATACATGGTTTTTCAAAGGTTAAATGTTGTTGATGATACATTCGTATTGAGGGCAATTGTTAGTCCCAATTGATGCTTGTTGAGCTTACTTTAGGATAGTTGGAAATTCTTGGATTTTACCTTAAGGGGAGTGTCTTATTTTGATTGCTTGAGGACAAGCAAAAGCTTAAGTTTGGGGGAGTTGATAACTAGGGATTTTGGCGTGTTTTATGCTCCTTCTTGCTTACGCTTTGATTATAAATTATTACAAAATAGTCCCAAAAGGCTCATAAGTTGTGCTTGATTTCAGATTTAATCGACAAAGTGATGAAATGTCAACGTTCGGTTCAAAAGGAGTGAAACCTACTCAAGTACCAAAGACAAGGCAATCCCAGGACAAACAGGCCTAGTGCGGCCGCACTACACTTTATGCAGTCCATACTAGGGGGATTCAGAGAACTGGCAAAACGAGCTTCAAGGCAATGCGGCCTCAGTCGATCTTGCGTGGTCCGCACTGAAGACTACGCGGCCGCACTACCATTCTATGTTGTCCTTGGAAGACAACTTTAGAGAGATGCCCAGATCCTATCATCAAGCCTATATGGTCCGCGGTCGACTCTGCACGGACCACGCTAGATGCCTCCGCAGCCGCGATCCATTATGCGCTGTCCGCGGAGCCTGGGTTCAGAGAAGTGAATTTGAAGAGTCAAAAGCCTAGTGCGATCGCAGTTCATTTTGTGCGGCCCGCACTGAGCCCGCCAGGGTATTTTTGTCCAGTTTTTCTAGCCTAGTATAAATAGAACCTTTTTCTATTTTTAGGGTATCAGTTAAATTAGAACAGCAGCTACGCTCATGAGAAGTTATTTTGTAGCCATTTTGGGCACTTTAACATATATTTAGCAATTGAATCATTACATTTACTTTAGTAATTTAATATTATGTCTTTCTCTTCGTCTATTTTTCTTATTTTATCTTCAAGAATGAGTAGCTAAACCCATTATCTAGGGTTGTGGCTCAACCCTAGTGTGGGTAATTGATGGGTGTTGTAATTTAAGGATAGATTGATTATGGGTGTTTGTTATTTGGGTCAATTTATGGTTTAATTTATAAATTAGTGGTTGCAAACACTAGTTTGCGCTGAGTTGACTTGGCTCTTCTTGAGAAAGAGAGTCTAAGTCTCCAAAATTGACTCAAAAAGGAATTGGGATGGACTCAAGAGATTTGATATTCCCAATTAAAGGGTTAAACCTTGAGAGAGTAATTACCCGACTTGAACCCTAGTTGCTCGAGCAAATATGCATCCCAATTGGTCTCGAGAGAGCCAATTGGGCAAAACCACTTTTTCTACCGAGAGGTTTAGAGTGGGTAGTATTGAGTAACAAAACTGCCTTTTTCCCCAATCATGTCAATCGTGCCTTAGAAGCAATTACCCATCCATTAGCCACCTAGGTGCAGAGTCACTACCCTAGTGCCCCTTAATCCATTAAATACAACTTGTAGGAAGTTAATCTTAGCATAATCTAGTTTCAATCTTAATTTTTAGTTTGATATTAGTAGTTTTATATAGAAAAAAAAACCAAAAATGAATGGAAGATCAACTAAGAGCATACACGTAATCCTAAGCTAAATTGATACTCGACTCCAATCCTAGCTCTCTGTGGAATTGATCCCGACCCACAAATTGGGTAAAAGCTATTGCGACCATCTCTCGCTACTTTTTAGTGGTGCGGAGTTGGCAGTGATGAAGGCCCGAGTCTTTTTCAGTTTCTTTGTCTGCTTTCTAAGCTCCTCAAGTGTTTTTCCTTGAACTACAAGAGCATCCATAATAAGCTTTTGGTTCTCCAAGAGCTTCTTCTGGTTGTCCAGAAGCTCCTTGAGAGACTCCTCTATTGAAGCTGGGACCTGTGGCTGTGTGGGAACTGACTAGGCTGCCACTGTACTGGATAGCACAGATAGCTTAGAAGTTGCTGCCTGCATCCAGTTATTGAGGCTAAAGAGTGTTTGGTTCAACCTGTGAGCAGTCAGTGGGTATGCTGAGGAAGATGTTACTGCGGACAACATAGAAGTAGATGGTATTTAGGCAAGATCTATTATGGAAATGGGAGGTTGTGAAGTAGTGACTACCACTACTGGCTCTTCAGACTGGCTAGTAAAAGTAGAAACTTTTCCCTTGGATCCCTTGGATTTGGGGTTGCCTGGACCCTTAAGGTTGTACCATAAAAAGGGCATCTTGCGCTTTACCTTGACATCGAAGCTTATTTTCTCCACCTCCTGATCCTCCAAGTACACGGCGAGGAAGTTCGGGAAGGGGTAAGATCTATCACCCTCGTTGATCACCCTAGACATGATATTTCCGACATTGATCGGGAATCCCACCATGATAGTCACCACTATAATCGCCCGGGAGATCGGCATGGTGTTGTCGTGAGTAGTGCGGTCTAGTTTGCTGCACACAAAAGTCTCCCAACCCTTTGCCTCAAAGTTTAGGGTGTTCCTTAAGATAGGAACCCTTGTTGTCAACATGCTGGAGTGTTATCCGGGAGAGCCATAAGTGATTCCAATCACGGGCGGGCTACTTCATCCATCGCCACCTTTTCTAAGTACAATGTCTCATCTTCATCATTGAATCCAAGGTAATCATTAATCGTTTTCCCATCAAACTTGACCTTCAGGTTCCACATCTTAGTCATTTTTTTGTCCTTCTTGATGTGGGAAACATTGGTGTAGAATTCCTTGACTAGGTGTTGATCAGCCACCGACACCTTGCTAGTGAAGTACTCCCATCATACCGTTTCACTGAAGTGCTGCTTCTTATTAGGGTTGTGAGGCAGAAGATCCTACTCTATGAATTGCCGCTTATGAATTAAGGACTTCTGAGGCCACCATTCCCTGAATTTATGGTATGCCAGCTCACTGACAAATCTCTGTTGCCAAACCCCTGGGTTTCATGTCCTTTCTACACCTCCGATCTGGGTGGAACCCCCTCTCTCGTCATCTGGTACCTCGATATCTAAATCTATGGGGTCATGTGTCGGTGACGAAGCTGTAGGTGAGGCTAAAGCTAAGGACTCACCACTCTATGCTGAGCCATCAAACGACTCAGAAGAAGTAGGAGAAGTGGGAGAGGCTGGAGGAGTAGGCTAATCTCGCAAACAGAATCTTCCCGAGAAGTCAGGAACATGTACATGCACTGAGTCAGTCTCTGAGGTCTCCCGGGAAAGCACATACTCACTCCCCTCGAAGTGGGAAGCAGCTCTATCTGCAGCTTTGATGTTCTTCGTCATTTCCTAATTGATTTCCAAATCACTGGGGTCAACTTTATTTGTCCTCGTCCCTTACGCCGAGAGGACTCTGCTCTACCCTTTTGTTTCTTACCGCCGCCTCCATAATTAACCACTGTCTGCAAACATAATTAGTGGCAAATTGTTAGTTGCTAGAAGAAACAACAAAGAAAAATAGTAGAACAATTTACAATGCATGGAAAAATATGCAGACCACGGACCGCGGAGGCTATATCGCGGACCACAAAAAATGCATCGTGACCGCAGAGGTGTTGGGATCAGACTACCCATCATCTGATTAGATTGCACCGCTGAGCGCGGTAAGTTGAGTACGATCGCGGTGGTTGCACCGCTGTCTGCAGAAAATCGACCGTGTCCGCGGAACCTTATTTATACCTCTTCAAACTTGAGCATCACGGACCGTGAAAAAATCAATCGCGGCCACGGATAGGCACCGCTTTCACCGAAATTTGCCACCACTGACCGCGGTTATCAGGACTTCCAATTCTCAGATGAAACTTATGAACACGGATCGCAAAAAATCAATCGTTACCGCGAAAATCAAACTAGGGCTCAACAAACCTAGGGTTTCAGTTGTTCATGCATTTAGCAATCTCCTCTATACTTTTAAGGCCCACTAGGTATTCCTTCACAACTCCTAACTATTTTAAGCCTAATCTAATTAACATTAAGCAACCCTAGGTCAAAATTAAAAGAAAAAGGGTAGAAGAAGTAAAAACTAACAACGAAATGAAAAATAAATACATAATTAAAGAATAATGAATGAGTGAAATTACCAGATGTGTAGTGTGTGATGAAGATGGAGTCTAATTATTGTGTTTGTGCAAACTATGGCGTGGATGAATCGTGGTTATTTTCATTGTAGAGTGATATGAGCAAAAATTGTAAAAGAGTCTGTAAAGTGCTAGTTATAGACAACAACCTGGGACCCACTAAAACTTACCTAGCGCGGCCGCGGTAAATCACCGAGGTCCACGCTTGTGAAAAATTGAAGGGCTGCTATTCTGAGACCACCGCTGAGAGCGAAAAATGCTCCGCGACCGCGGTTGATCACCGCACCACAAACTTGGTAGAAACTTTAGAGAGTCCTACATTTTTCCAGCTTAGCTCTGCACTGCATCAAACATTCCTACACACATCTCACATTCAGTTAGTTCAAAAATAAATCATATACTAAAAAAAAAATCAAAAAGAAGAAAAACACATGGGTTGTTGTTACGCCCCACAGTATTACGTCGAGGTTATGCTTTGCAGTAATATATTACGATGATGTTACCCTCTGTAGTATTATATTACAATGATATTACGTCCTGCAGTATTACACTACGATGATATTACACTTTGCAGTATTAAGTTACGACAATGTTGCGCCCAGCAATATTACATTATGGTGACGTTACGCTTCACAGTACTAAATTACGATGATATTGCACCCTGTAGTATTGCACGTTGAATTTGTCATTAGGTAATTGACATCCGTCCAAGTAAAAGATTATTTGGAGATCATAAGGATTATGCTATTTCACAAGTGATTAGTAAATTCATGAAGGTAAAAGGGGGAGCAAGTCAAAGAAAATAAATTTTGTCCAAGTTTGCTTTTTGGGGTAAAATACGGCTCGAGCTTAAATACCCAGTATTTACGGAGTAGTACCATGCAAGGTACCATATGACCACGATAGTATAATATATAAAGTATATATGAAGTATTTTAGTAATAAATAAGATTTTACTTAATTTAGGATAATTTTTAAATTATACGAATAATTAATTAATTATCGGGTAACGGGACATTACTCGATTAAGTAATAAGCGAATAAAAACTTAATAATTATCCCCAAACATACGTGGTAAGAAGCCACCAAAATAAGAGTGACTAAGTAGTCACATATTATGCCACCTAGGCATAAACAAGATGAGGATTAATGTTATCTGCCAAAAATTCTTAGGAATCAAAGAATTGACTGAAAAACAAGCAAGTCTTTCAAGACTTTTAAGAAACAGAAAATGTTTCCTTGAAATTCCAAAATGAATCCAAAGGATTCTTTCAAATCCTAAAGAGAAATCAGAAGTATGTTCCTTTTTAAAGTTTCCAACCAAAAGAAACGTGGTTTTAAATTGGAACAAGTTCTTTCCAAATTGCAAGAACAGAAACGTTCCCCCTAAATTTCAATGGAACACTGATTTCGGTCCAAAATTTTAAGAACCAGAAACAAATTTCGTTCGTGAATTTTTAAGGAGCAGAGGCAGGTTTCGTTCAATCAACGAAGGTTTTCCAACGAAATATTATACAGAATTTTTCCTACTCCAAGTATATTAAGGCTAAGCTCTTATTTCATTTTTCATGATCTTGTCATTACACGATTTTGTTAACAAGCCATAAAGAAAAATTCATATCCTGGAATTTACGTATATTTTGCTAGTCTCACAAATTGCATATATATTTTTAGTTTTGCAAGTTATAATATTCTCCTTATAGGGACTTCATATTCAGTTGAGTATTTCCTTCTTCCAGTCAAGAGAGAAGAGAATTTACATATATACATTATTAAAAATATTTTCATTACCATCGAGCTATAATCGATGGGCAGACCCTTATTAGGCAACCTCAGATCAGATGGTAAGTTATATACCGAGCCTGTTGTGGCCGAGCGCTTATGAACGAGCCCAGTTGGTCGAGATACAGAGCCTAGTATGGTCGAGCTCTTATGAGCGATCCTACTACGGCAGAGCAGTTATATCTACACCGAGCCTTATAGGACCGAACAACTTTTTTATTTACTATATTGAGAGATTTGACTCAGTATCAGCAGGTAAATATATCTTAAGATTATCTTTGACTTGCAGTTATTATATTATCAGTTAAATTTCAACTTTCAGTATATTGCTTTACATACTTGGTACATTATTTCTACTGACGTCTCTTTGCTGGGGGCGCTGCATTTCATGCGTGTAGGTCAGACAGACAGATGGGTAGGCCTCTTCAATAAGTGTTGCTCGAGTTCAGCTTGATCGGTAAGCTCCATGCCTTTCGGAGTTTCCGGATCTAGAGCCTTATGTATATCTTGTATTAATATGTATTTAAGTTATGAGTAGATCGGGGAGTTGTTCCGATCACAGTATATCTATCAGTAGAGGCTTGTAGACATATCCTGTCAGTTTGTGCAATATGTTGTCCTTGCAAGCCATGTATGTATATTTGGTTGGTTTGTCAGCTGTAATAGTTATGACGGCCTTGTCGACCCAGTTTATATTAACATTTAGTCAACATTTGCAGTTCTTGCAATGTGGCCTATGGCCAAAGTATGACATCATATATCCAGAGTCCCTTAGTTGCAAGTTGGTACGCAAGAATAGGTGAGGCACTAGGGTACCAGTCTCGCCCCCCAGGTTCGGGGCGTGACAAAAATAGTATCAGAACAGTTCTGTCCTAGGGAGTCTACAAGCCGTGTCTAGTAGAGTCTTGTTTATGGGTGTGTCGTGCACCACACTTATAAGTAAGAGGCTATATAGGATTGTCACTCTTTCTTCTTACTCTAGATCGTGTGGTAGATCTCACTTATAAAAATTTAAATTTCGAATTTTTTTAATTCATAATAAGACGATACCTACATTCGAAATAAAAGTTGGAAAGAGAGATAGTTGTGGACTAGCTGAGTTAGAGGAATTGGAGAATTGTATGATGCCTATGATAAGTAAATGTGAGGTCTTTAGTAGATCATGGGTGTACTGAAGGGTGTAAACTTCCTGATAAGAAGCCTTAAGGCAAGAATGCCTATCCATCTTTATGGTGAAGGACAATGAGAGATTAAGACGATAAATACAAGTTTCGACAAGCAAAAGAAACAAGATAAAGAAGGGTACGAGGCGCCCAGTTAACAAAGGTTAACATTGTTTATAATTCAGTCAGAGGAACATAAGCTGTTTGAGTTATATTCAATAGTAACAAGAGGTATATTCAATTGGTCACATCCATTCCAGATATGCCCTATGAGGGTTAATAGAAGTAGTATAAGAAGATATGATGGATGAATTATTTGTGTCAGTTAACATTTCTGAAGGATATTGCAAATATGCTAACAGATCTCCCTGTGAGACACCCAGATGGTATACTTTAAAATAGTGCCGCCAGATATGAGTACTACAAAGACATGCACTATAAGCCTTGAAGTGATACATATTACCTTAGTATGGCTCGTGTCCCTAGTAAAGCAAGAACGTTAAGCAACTTGAAGATCCGCTGGATGGAGCAAAGGGAATCTAAAAGCAAAAGAATGTCTTGTTCAAGTTTTCAGAATAAAGTGATAGGCATAAATGTTAGCGAGAAATAACAAAAGAGTTAATGAAGCATTATGAGTAAGATGTGGTACATGGATGATAATGGTAGATCAAAAGATGACAATATTACAAAATCCATAGTCAAGTGAAGGAAGAGACGAGAGGTGACATGCCTTAGGACAACAAAAGAGTATAGGCCATCCAGTCATGTCCTCATTTCGAGAAATAAGTTCGCAACTCTAGCGCGATTACCAAGAGGAGAAGTTAGACCCTAGAGTAATAAAAATCAGTATGGACTGGTGAATAAGACAAATTAAATATGAATTAGAGACTCAGTGATTTGTTAATAGTCAGCATCATGAGAATTTTAGACCGTGTTCCGACAATAATAGGACGAACAACAGAAGAAAGTTCATGAGAAATTCAGAGTATGGTCATTCAGGAAGACGTTTTCTTAAAGCAAACAATATTAGAAAAGTTAATCTTAAAGGACTGTATGTACCGTTTACATTAAGTGTCACCCTTGCGAATAAGGGTATTTGTCATCCTTGGTACAAAAGGATTTCTGCAAGGTGAGTAAGGATCATTGATGTTGAGAAACGACGACAAAGATGAAGAGGTAAAATATCTATAGGTAGATCATCGTGGCTTCAGCTCTTAGTACACCCCTAAAGGGGGAATATGGAGTGATGTGGCATTAAGTTAGAATTAATTGGTTCTACTGACTATGGAATGGTAAAGGAAGAATTCGATAAATGAAATAGGAATGAGATGGCACTTATCCAAATCTTACAAATACACTACGATTCAAGAATATTCTGCAAGCACGAAGTCAAGGAGAGAAAGTAAAGGTTCCTGCTCAAGCTATTATTAATAAATAAGGAGCCAGTACGAGACGTAAGTTATGACAAAGGAAATAACCCAAGAAAGATTACGAGGAATATTGATATGAGATTGGGCCACTGAGTAGTTAGTAATTGGTCAGGAAGATCCCAGTATGGCTAAATAGGAGGTTACAGACGAGTCGTCAGATCCTGTGAGATAAATATAGTAGAACCCAACATGGAGAGTTTAGCATCGAAGAATATCGTTATAGTACTTGAGATATATTTAAACAAGAGTTAGGGTAGTTAAAGATACCGTATGAGTGTTGTGGGGATAAAAGAAAGTACCATTGGGAAGGCAATAAAAATATCACTTCAGAAGCAACCATACAAGCACATGGGCATGGAAGTAAGAATTAAAAGTAATATTCGAGATCATATGAGTTGTATGAAAACTTTGGAAAGTGTGGGAGCTAAGATAAGCTAAGTATGGACTCAATAAGGGGTAGAAAAACCAGGAAAAGTAATTGCACACGTTTAAAGAAAGCTGAGATGGAACGAAAGGAATTATTCGATTAATGATCCAAGAAAATATTGTATCATGGATATTCCATAATGCACATGAAAGGCCGAGGTAATAACTAATACCTTGAGTCACGGATCGGAAAATATCTTAAGCCTACGTAAAGGCTGATCAGAAGGAAGAGGAAACTAAAAGATTACATCGCCCAAGTAAATTAGGAGTCTGATTATTGGACCTAGAAAAATTATAGAAGTTGTGCTTGAGAACATGACAGAATCACTCTAAATATCAGATGTTCAAGAGAAATAGCACAACAACCATAATCTATAATGGCTCTACAAGAAATCCAGTTAGGAGAAGTATCAGCCTCAGAAGTCACTATGAAGCTCCCATTGGATTATGTATGTACTAGAGGTGCGAGTATTATAATAGAGCTTCACGTTATGGACGTGAATTACACCTAGGTGGAAGGGAGATCACGAAAGAGATAGAAGATACGATGTGAAATTTAAAGGTAAGAAAGGTAAAGGTGAACAATGTACGAGATAATCAAAGGCAGAAGATCATGAATAGTCCATACTTCAGATAGAAGGCTATAAGCACAGGGATCCAATAACCGGGAATCATAGCGGCATCGTCAACGACATGTCTTCTAGCCTATGATTTCTAAGTACCGAGAGATCTAGTTAAGAGAATAGAGAAAAGTTGGAGATGATGTGATGTCTTGTTTGATGTTCCAGAATAATATAAGAAAATCTATGGTGCAAGCAAGTTGAAGGAAAATTTATAAATGGATATGTATATGTTGCAAGATAATGGTAGATCGACAAAGATTTAAGGGAACATGAGTAAGGATGAGGAAAGGCAAGTGAAAAAAAGTGACGAGAATGGATAAGTATTTAGGATTAAGCACATGAAAATAAGAAGAGCAAACAGTTTCTCTATGTTATACAAAGCTCACTATAGCTTTAATAAACTCAAAGGAGTCTAAGATTAATAGCATTTAGAAGGAATGAAATGTTGACCTGGTAATAGAATGGGGGTATAATTGTGACAGATGCATGATGACGTTTGGGCCTTTGTTTGAATAATGATTTGAAAAAAAGAGAAGAGAAGGAGAAAAGATTTCGCTGGCGGCACCAAATTAGAATACCGCCACAAGCCGAATCACATTCAGACACTATGAAATACGATTATGGGAATCACTTCGAATATTCCTTGAGGTAACGTAAGTCCTAAGAGCAAAGTATTACGCAAGAAGTTTGAAGTTATAAATAGTATATTGTAGATCAATATTCGTGAATTCAACATAGTACGGAACGAAGAACTTCAATATACTCATATATGCCCAAAGGGACATCTCATGAAGATCTACATATGAATCCTAGAGATTGGGCACACTTACAAGGTAAAAATTATACAGGCTGCATGATGAAAGGTAGTAACAGTTACGAGATTAGAAGGATTTCGATTATAAGTTATGGTGTAAGAAGGAGGCCTAAGGGAGGAATGTCCTGGACTTTGGACTCATTCACAAAACAGTCGCCTAGATGGCAAGGAAAGTTCTAAAGTATTCGGAAGATATAAGTTATGAAAATGATAAGTGCATCAGACAACATTCGGGGACGAATGTTCCAGAGGGGGAATAATGTAATGGCCCGCAGTATTACGTCGATGTTATACTCTGCAGTAATATATTACGGTGATGTTACCCTCTGTAGTAATATATTACATCCTGCAGTATTACACTACGGTGATGTTACGCTTCACAGTATTAAGTTATGATGGTGTTGCAACCAGTAGTATTACATTACGGTGACGTTACGCTTCGCAGTACTAAATTACGATGATGTTGCACCCTATAGTATTGTATGTTGAATTTGTCATAAGGTAATTGACATCAGTCCAAATAAAAGATTATTTGGAGATTATAAGGATTATGCTATTTCACAAGTGATTAATAAATTCATGAAGGTGAAAGGGGGAGCAAGTCAAAGAAAATAAATTTTGTCCAAGTTTGGCATTTTGGGGTAAAGTACGGCCCGAGCTAAACTACCTAGTATTTATGGAGTAGTACCATGCAAGGTACCATATGACCACGGTAGTATAGCATATAAAGTATATATGAAGTATTTTAGTAATAAATAAAATTTTAAGTAATTTGGGGTAATTTTTAAATTATGCGAGTAATTGATTAATTAACGGGTAAATAAACATTATCCGATTAACTAATAAGCTGATACAAACTTAATAATTATCTCCAAACATACGTGGCAAGAAGCCACCAAAATAAGAGTGACTAAGTAGTCACTTACTATGCCACCAAGGCATAGACAAGATTGAGGATTAAAGTTATCTGCCAAAAATTCTTAGGAATTAAAGAAGTGACTCAAACAAAAAGCTAGTCTTTCAAGACTTTTAAGAAACAGAAAACGTTTCCTTGAAAGCCCAAAATGAATCCAAATGATTCATTCATATCCTAAAGAGAAATCAGAAATATGTTCCTTTTAAAAGTTTCCAACCAAAAGAAACGTGGTTTTAAATTGGAACAAGTTCTTTCCAAATTGCAAGAACAGACGTTCCCTCTCAAAAATTTCAAGGAACACTGATTTCGTTCCAAAATTTTAAGAACCAGAAATAAATTTCGTCCGCGAATCTTTAAGGAGCAGAGACAGATTTCGTTCACGTATCCAACCTGAAAGCGAGAACTCAAGGCGGCGGGAAAGGAGAATCAACAAGATAGGATGCTCTGTCCCAACTAAAAAGAGTAGGAAGATTCCAGCTTTGAATCTTGTGCTTGACAGTGATCATTTCTGCCACGTCGTAACAGTCTTTAGTGCTTTCTGTTTCAATGGTTTGGAACTCTTCTTATTTTCTTTATTATATCGCGGAATTTTTTCTCTTGATCCGCTAACTCCATAAAGGTTCTAGATCTAGGGCTTTGTAAAAACTCTCTTCTTTATCATACGATACGAGGCATCCAAATCTGCATTCCCATCCCCTTCTGAACGCTACTTAATAAATGAAAAAGGTGTTAAGTTCTTGTGTTCTCTAAATTCGAGGATTCCCCAATGATCGGGAGGGTTTTCTTTACCTTCCACAATTTCCTTCCGTTGCTTCCCCGTTCTTCTCAAATATCACATATGTTTACTATACTTTAAAATCCTTAAGTAGGGCTCTTATAGCTCTTACCATCAAATAGACTCTCTCCGCTGTACTGAATAGTCTTTCTAGCTCCCCTTTCCCTAGGGTTTTAGAAGAAGTTGCTATTGTTGTTTCTTTCCAATTCAGGAGCTGGGGAATCGGCTTGCAAGGAAAATCTTGATTGAAAGTCCATATCTTTCTATTTTCCTCTATCTCCGACAGGAAAAGAATGTATGTGTCAAACTTTAATGTCTCACTGGTTTAGATACGACGAGATAATCATCAAAGTTCGCCATTTCCCCCTTTCACAATGTTCTAGTGAAGTTGCTCACAAATCAAAGTGTGAATGTCCCTTCGATATCTCGCATGCTCTTTTTGATCGGGAGCGGGGTGGGCAATTTATGTCGGCGCTGGCGCCTGCGGCAGCGCCTCTGGAGCCTACGAAGGTTTTTCAACGAAATATTATACAGAGTTTTTCTTACTGTAGATATGTTAAGGCTAAACTTTTATTTCATTTTTTGCACGATCTTGTCATTACACGATTTTGTTAATGAGCCATAAAGAAAAATTCATATCCCAGAATTTACGTATATTTTGCTAGTCTAACATATTACGTATATTTTTCTAGTTTTTTAAATTATAATATTCTCCTTATCTGGACTTCATATTTAGTTGGGTGTTTCCTTCTTCTAGTCAAGAGAGCGGAGAATTTATATATATACGGTATTAAAAGTATTTTCATTACCATTAAGCTATAATCGATGTGCAGGCCCCTATTAGACAACTTCTGATCAGATGGTAAGTTATATATCGAGTCTACTGTGGCTGAGCCAGTTAGTCGAGATATAGAGCCTAGTATGACCGAGTGCTTATGAGCGAGCCTACTACGGCAGAGCATTTATATATAGACTGAGCCTTATAGGGCCGGACATATATTTTATTTACTATATTGCGAGAGTTAAGTCAGTATAGGCAGGTAAGTATATCTTCAGATTATCTTTGACTTCTAGCTACTTGCAGTTATTATATTATCCTTCAGTTTCATCTTTCAGTATATTGCCTTACATACTCAGTACATTATTTCGTATTGACGTCCCTTTTCTGGGGGCTCTGTATTTAATGCGTGCAGGTGAGACAGATAGACGGGTAGGCCTCTTCAATAAGTGTTGCCCGAGTTCAACTTTATCGGTAAGCTCCATGCCTTTCGGAGTTTTCGGGTCTAGAGCCTTATGTACATTTTGTACTTATATGTATTTATGTTATGAGTAGATCGGGGAGTTGTTCTAATCATAGTATATCTATTAGTAGAGGCTTGTAGACATATCCTGTCAGTTTGTGCAATATGTTGGGCTTGCAGGCCTTGTATGTATATTTGGTTGGTTTATCAACTGTAATAGTTATGACGGCCTTGTCGGACCAGTTTTATATTGACATTTAGTCAGCATTCACAGTTTTTTCAATGTTGCCCATGGCCAAAATATGACATCATATGTTCAGATTCCCTTAGTTGCAAGTTGGTATGCAAGAATAGGTAAGGCACTGGTGCCAGTCTCGCCCCAGGTTCGTGGCGTGACAGTTGCCTCCCAAGAAGCGCCTGATTTAATATCGCGGTACGATGCAGGCCTCTAAAAGTACATAATTTTCATAAAGGTCGGGAAAAGGTGTTGCCATACCAAACAATACACATCTAACTTTTACTAGCCAAATGAGCAACTCCGAAGAAAATAGAGCGCATCAACATCTTTCGCTGAGCTGATTCTCGACCTGTCTATAGGGACCTGCGGGCATGAAACACAGCGTTCCCAGGCAAAAATAAATGTCAGTACGAATAATGTACCGAGTATGTAAGGCACATAAATAAGTACATAAAAGACATGGAAGAAATATAGAGTAAATGACTCAACCTATAAGTCTAGATAACTCTGTAGAGCATGAAATTCTTATAGTGTCATGCATATGCGTATGAATGTCATGTTGTGCATAGATACATATATTCATAACATCATCAAGCCTCTGAGGGCATCCCATCATATCATCTCGGCAACTGGGGCAATGCCATCAATGTATACCAGCTAATCAGGTTGTGGTGCATATATAACGCCGTAACATTTTTTCCATATCCCATATAAATTTAATATACATAGATACGCGTATATAACGTCAACTGGTCATGGGTCAATGTACATGTATAAATGCATGAAATGCATAAGAAATGCGTTATAAAATTTTCCCCGAATGCCATAAAATCAATATGCCTTTCGGATAAACATTATCAAATGCATATTTTTCTTAAGCCCATGAATAGAAGATATAATAATATGACACATGAGGAATCAAGAATATAGACACCCATAGTATTTCTTTGAATAGAATAATTTATGGAAATAGTGCGTTTGCTCGTTTCTTCTATATAGTTTGGACCATACCAAAAAAAAAGAAGGAATAGCCTTTAACATACCTGAGTTGATTCCTTTAACAATCCCCATATCCCGATTTCACGCATGTTGTATTTTCTTATGAACTTTGGAGCTTCATTCGTTACTTTTTAAAGACTTCATATCACTCCTTTTGGTTTTTGAGATTCCTCCGTATGCAAGCCTAAGTATAAGTGTATAAGAAAGTTTCTATCTCATGTGATTCTTTGGTGAATGATTGTTGGAAGTGTCGTTGATTATGTACTTGAGATAATTAGCTTGAGTGCCCGAACCTTTTCTTTCTTCTCCCGTAATTCCTCTTTGCATTCATTCATTTTGTGATCATCTCTACTAAGTAATACTATATATTATATTATTTCATGTTTTACTTAAATGGAAGTGCTGGAGTAAGTGTAGTAAAGGATTTTTTTTTTTATGAATGGTTAGCCAACTATGTGTGATTTTTAAGAGTCACAATCTTGTGACTTTATGGGCTGCCACGTAATTCTTTTGGGTGGCATATTTTCATTTGAACATTTGAACTTATTCTAGTACCTATTGAGTACCTAAATTTTACTAAAAATATTAAATTAGTCACATTTTTGATAAAACAACAAAAATATAAGATGCGTGCACTTCACACACAACCGAAGTGGTTAGAAAATCCAATGAGATATTGACACGTGGATTTAGATCCCATTTAACAAGAGAAAATTGAGGAAAAATATAAAAAGATATATTCCTCAAACCGGGAACGGTTGCTATGGCCTCCTCCCCTTCGCTTGAAATATATAACTTGTGGGTGTGGCAAATAATATGGGTGTACTCACCTGTCACGTGGATTTTGCTGTGGCATTTTTTTTAAAAATAAACATCTTTTTACCTTTTTAAGAATATTACTTTATAGATAATTTTTTTCGAATGCAATTTATAATAAAACCTGGATAGAAATTTTTAGTTAAATATTTTTATTTCGCCAAAAATAATAAAATTTTAGTTAATTTTTTTTTTTGAATTTGACGTAAAAATAAAAATTTATACAATTGAAATAAATAGTCAAGACATCTAAAAAGTTATAAAATATAGTTTGAAATTAATTATTGTTGCTATTATTTTTTATATAGCTCTAAATTACATTACTCTAATTTTTTATTTTACAGATTTTAACTAAAAAAGTAAAAAAAATACACAGTTGAAATAAATAGTCATTGCATCAAAAGAAGAAATAAAAAGAGTGTATAATTGCAAGAAATTACAAGTGCAATTGTACACTCTTTTTATTTCTTCTTTTGATGCAATGACTATTTATTTTAACTATGTATTTTTTATGACTTTTTAGATGCCTTGACTATTTATTTCAATTGTATAAATATTTATTTTTGGGTCAAATTCAAAAAAAGATTAAGTAAAACTTTATTATTTTTGGACAAATAAAAATATTTAGCCTAAATAATGTAGTTATATCCAAGTTTTATTATAAATTTTATTCGAAAAAATTATCCAAAAAAGTAATATTCTTAAAAAGGTAAAAAAATATTTTATTTTTCAAAAACATGCCGCATAGATAGAAAAATCCACGTGGCAGGCGAGTGCACCCATACTTTTTGCCACATCAGCGTCTAGGGGGTAATGGCCCTTAAAAGGCCAAATTGAGGGGGGTAATTAAGACCAGACATAGTTCAGGGAGGATACTAATAATCTGAGCCAAGTTTAGAGGTGATTTAAAGTATTTTTCCAAAAAGAAAAAGATAAAAAATGAATTGACCATTCGGAGATCTTGAACGCGCTTAAAGAAAGTGAAAAACACACACACTATGCCATGTCAGCAAAATGTGTCTACACACACATTTTTGGAGAGTTTAGGTGTTCAATAGATACTAACTCAATTTCAAGTGTTCAACTAAAAATATGGGACAAGTTTAGGGGGTTTGCGTATGTATTTGGTCTTTAAATTTTATCCAATAATTAATTAATTAATTAGGTATTAATTAATTAGGTAATATCCCACTACCAGGTAATTAACCAATTATGAATTATCTCAAATTACTTAAAATTCTACTTATTTTTAATACACTTTATACATCCTACTATCATGGTCATATAGTGCTAGTCCATAAATATCGGGTATTATCGCTCGATCCGTATTTTACCCCCAATATGCCAAACTTGGACGAGAATTCATTTTCTTTGACTTGATTCCCCTCTCACCTTCACGAATTTACTCATTACCTATTTGACATATCATTATGCTTATAATGTAAAAAAAAAATTTCATTCCCGAACTTACGTCTATTAACTGAAGATGAAACGAAAATGCGGGATGTAACACATGACCTTGTGCTCTAACTCAACCAGGAGATGGAAATCTTTCCCAAACACCAACCGGTACAGAGACACACCAATTGGAGTCTTGTAGGCAGTCCTGTATGTCCACAAAGCATCATCTAGTTTCTTTAACCAGTCAGTCCTATTTGCATTAACCGTCATTGACAACATACTTTTGATCTCCTTGTTGGAGACCTCAACTTGCCCACTAGCTTGATGATGGTAAGGGGTAGAAACCTTGTGCTTGACACCATACTTTGAAAGCAAAGTGTCAAATGCCTTATTGCTGAAATGAGACCCCCATCACTGATGATCGCTCTAGGAGTGCCAAATCGAGTAAAGATGTTTTTCTTGAGAAAAGCCACCACACTCGGGCCTCATTTTTGCGTAAATATACGGCCTCAACCCACTTAGAAACATAATCAATTGCCACTAGAATGTATGTGTTGCCACATGAACTCATAAAAGGTCTCATGAATTCAATGCCCCACACATCAAATATGTCAACCTCAAGAATAGTGGTGAGAGACATCTCATCTTTCTTTGAAATTCTACCTGCTCTCTGACACTCATCACATCTCTTCACAAGTTCACTCGTATCATTGTACAATATAGGCTAATAAAAACCACAACTAAGAACATTTGAACCTCTCCTCGCCTATCCACGATGACCACTGTTGGGAGAGGAATGACAAACATCCAGAATATTTATTTGCTCCTCTTCCGGAACATATCTCCGAATCACACCATCATTACAGATTTTGAACAAGTAAGGCTCATCCCAGTAAAAGTCCAAGCTATCCAACTTAAGCTTCTTCCTTTGGTTAGAAGAGACCTCATACGGAACAATACCGGTCATTAAAAAGTTGGCAACATTTGGGAACCAAGGCATGCTATTCATAGATACAGAGATGAGTTGCTCATCAGTGAACGAATCATTAATTTTGAGGCCATCACGGGGCCTTCCCTCCTCCTCCAAGTGGGACAAGTGGTCTGCCACTTGGTTTTCACTCCTCTTTCTATCAACAATCTCAAGGTCAAACTCTTGAAGCAATAGAACCCATCTCATCAACCGAGCCTTTGAATCCTTCTTTGTTATCAAATAGCGGAGTGTTGCATAGTCAGTATGAACTATCACCTTGGCATCCATGAGATAAGGCCTAAACTTCTCCATTGCAAACAAAATTTCCAGTAACTCTTTTTTTGTCACCGTTTAATTCACTTGAACATCATTTATTGTTTTGCTTGCATAATAAACCGAGCGAAACATCTTATTTACTCTTTGACCCAAGACCTCTCCTACCACAACATCACTTGCGTCACACGTAAGCTCTAATTGGGTATGGTAATAATGGGAATGGTTTTCAATTTGTACTTGAGAAGTTCAAAATCAGTCATGCATCCCTCATTAAACATGAAATTGGCATCCTTTTCCAATAACTTGGACAAAAGATTCACTACCTTAGAAAAGTCTTTGATGAATCTTCGGTAGAACCCCGCATGCCCAAGATAACTCCTAACCCCCTTGACTGAAGTAGGAGGAGAAAGCTTTGAGATCACTTCAATTTTAGCCTTGTCCACCTCTATACTGCCTTTGAGATCTTATGGCCAAGGACAATGCCCTCCTCGACCATAAAGTGGTATTTTTCCCAGTTAAGCACAAGATTTATCTCTTCACACCGGGCCAAAACTTTGTCAAGATTCTTCAAACTCTCATCAAAAGAGTCACCCACAACATTAAAATCATCCATGAACACTTCCATGAAGTCCTCCACCATGTCGGTAAATATAGTCATCATACACCGCTGAAAGGTTGTCGATGCATTAGACAAACCAATGTCATCCTAGAAAATACAAAGGTGCCATATGGACACGTGAAGGTTGTTTTCACATGATTTTCTGGAGCAATCAAAATCTGGTTGTAACCTGAGTACCCATCTAAGAAATAGTAGAAGTGACGCCCAGCAAGTATATCTAGCATCTGGTCAAGAAAGGGCAATGGGAAGTGATCCTTGTGGGTTACTTTATTCAACTTGTAGTAGTCCATGCACACCCTCAATCCGGTGACAGTCCTAGTGGGAATCAACTCATTTTACTCATTGGTAACCATAGTCATACCAGCCTTCTTCGGCACATATTGCACTGGCAAAGTCCAAGAACTATCTGAGATTGGATACACAACCCCTGCATCCAACCACTTGGTCACCTCCTTTTTGAAAACATCTTGCATAGCCTCGTTCAACCTCCTTTGATGTTCCACGGAGGGCTTGGCATCATCTTTAAGTATAATCTTGTGCATGCAAAAGGCTGAGCTTATCCCCTGAATATCAGCTTGAATCCATCCAATTGACTTCTTCCATTTTTAGAGCATCGTCAATATAGCATCTACCTGCATTTTAGTAAGAGAAGAGGAAAGAATAACATGCAAAGTTGAATTAGGGACCAAGAATTCATACCTGAGGTGTGAAGGCAAAGGCTTCAACTCCAACACGAGAGGTTCCTTAATTGAGGGATTTGTTGGATGAGTTTTCCTATTCTCAAGATCCAAAGAGAGCTTTCGAGGCTTATAAGAGTAAGAACCCATTCCATGCAAAGCATTGACACACTCCACCCGACCTTTATCCTCATCTACATCAAGGTTCTACAATACCGCCTCTAGAGGATCCTCCACATTGATCATGTCACTAGTATCAACAACTATCGCTTCCGTTACAAGATCCACAAAAGAGCACTCTTTAGTAATATTCGGCTGCCTTATTGATTTGCACACATGAAAGACCACTTTTTCATCACACACCCAAAAGGTGAGCTCCCCAGCTTCCACATCAACCAATCCCTTCCTAGTTGCAAGGAAAGGTCTTCCCAAAATTATAGGCACCTCATAGTTGACCTCGTCGTCGAATATCACAAAATCCGCTGGCAAGATAAATTTGTCCACCCAAACAAGAACATCATCAATAATACCAAGTGGCCTCTTCATTGTTCTATCCGCCATTTGTAATCTCATTGAAATAGCTATTGGTTGACCGATACCCAAAGTTTTGAACACGGAGTAAGGCATCAATTTGATACTTTCTCTCGAATCACATAATGCTTATGCAAAATTCACACTCCCAATGGTACATGGAATGGTGAAAGCTTCGCGATCTTCAAGCTTTGGAGCCCCCGAGTGCACAATTTCACCTACTTGATGAGTCATTTTGATGGTCTCACAATCCATGGATCTCTTTTTAATCACCAAGTTTTTCATGAACTTGGCATAACCCGACATTTGCTTAAGAGCTTCCACCAAAGGAACATTGATTGACACGCTCTTCATCATGTCAATAAATTTCTTGAATTGGTTCTCATTCTTTTGCTTTGCAAGCCTTTGAAGGTAAGGTGGAGAAGCCTTGGCAATGGGGCCTTAGCCTTGGTCACTACCATTTTCGGTATGTCTATTACGTGTTCCCTATACGGATTCACATCATCTTGAGTCTCCACCTCATTATCATGAACATCAATCCTCACTTCGCATTCAAATTCTCTTCACTCACTTGCTCATCAGCTATATGAATATCATCATCTTTCTTTTCAACCTTATCACTCATAATTTCCTTTTGCTTGGAGGTATTCACATCACCACCTCGACCGCTTATTGTAATCACTGCCATTGCATGCCCAGTGTTGTTCCTACCCTTCGGGTTTACTACTGTATCACTAGGTAGAGTCCCCTTAGGGCGAGTATTCAAAGATTGAAAAATCTGGCCAAGTTGAACCTCCAAATTTTGAATTGATGTATTGTGGGATGCCAACTGGGTATCAGAGCGGACATTCTTTTTCATCATTTGTTCAAACATCACCTCGATCCGTCCCATTGCATTATTTGACGAGCTAGGACCTTGGGACATAAATGGAGGTGGGTTGTTTGGTTGTTGATACATTGGAGGCGCCCCCGATTCCTTTGATTGCCATAATTCCAATCCCCTTGGTTGTTTTTTCCTCCCCAATTGTTGTTGTTGCCACTCCAGTTTCCCTGGTTGTTCTGGTTGCCCTAATTCTGATTGTTGTTCCCCCAGTTGCTATTGCCTTGTTGGTTTTAGTTCCCCCAATTTCCTTGGGATCTCCACTATTGTTGTTGGTTAGGAGTATTGCCTCTTTTTCCTTGGTAATTGTTCACGTACTGCACTTTTTCACTTTTCTCATCATAGCCATCATCTTGATTGAAACCACCACTACCCTACTCATATTGATTCGGGCTACCTTGACTTTGTTGACCTCTTTGTCGCCTCTTGTTGACCAACATGTTGACACCTTCCATAGCATTTACTTGTCTCGGTGCTTGAACTTGTTACAATTGAGCTTTTGCCAACAGGTTCATTGTTGTAGTTAACTCTACTATTGCCTGGCCATGATCATTGAGCTCTTTGTGCAAGTGAATGATAGTGGGGTCACCCTGTGGCACATTGTCTTGACTTTGCCAAGCTGAGGAAGTATCTGCCATCTCATCCAATATCTCACATGCCTCAGCATAAGGTGTGTTTATAAAGTTTCCCCCTTCTAGCTGGTTCACTAAACACTGATTGGTCATGTTAATTCCATGGTAGAATGTTTGTTAGATCAGTCATGTCATTGTTCGGACATTATCTCACCATTTTCCGATATCTCTCCCAAATCTTATGAAGTGGTTTATTAGGTTCCTATTTCAAGGCCAAAGTCTCATCTCTCGAAGTCACATATGCCCTAGAGAGAAAAACTTGGCTATAAACTTGTCCGACAACTCATCCACACAGTGATGGAATGGTTGGGAAGTCTTTCGTGCCAATTCAAAGCTTTCCCTCTAAGTGAGAAAGGGAACAATCTCAACCTCAATGCATCTTCTAACACATTTGTCTGCTTGCTTCCCCAATAGGTATCCACAAAGCCTTTAAGATGTTTATATACATTCTGATAGGGAGCACCTGTGAAATACCCTCGCTTCTCCAATAAAGTCAACATCACATTTGTAATTTGGAAATTGATCGCCACGATTCGGGTGGGACAATTGCACTTGTGTATCTTTAATTTGGAAGCACTTGAGGAGTCACTCTTGGAGGAGACGGGGGAGGTTATAGAATATTTTCATTGGCCTGGAAGCCTTTTCTTTGTCCTTGAGGTACTAGAGGCACCTCATCTTCACCATTATCGTCTACCACCTCCCTCGGTATAATGTTTCTAAGAGGATCATTGTTTTCTATTTTTGTACCTGAATTGACGCCACAAAAGTTAGTATCACAGAAGGAAAGAAAAACAAGACACAAAACTAGTTAGATAGAAAGCCAAAACCATTTAGCTCCCCGACAACGGCGCTAAAAATTGATCGACTCCAACCCTACACCACTATAGAGTGACAAGAGTGGTCGATGCAGCTTTTACCTGAAAAGATCGGGATTGAATCCACAGGTAGCTAAGTTATGTCTGGAGTTGGATTTCTATCTAGTCTAGCAATGTGCAGTGTTCTTGATTGCACTTTCAATCATTCTTATTTGTTTGCTATTCTTATTTAATGCTAATGATGCAGGAAATTAAGTTAAGTAGATATTTTTGTAGGGTTTTCTAAATTGGTAAAAAGGCACTAGAGAAGTGACCTACTCCTAGGTGAGTATCTAACGGGATCTAAAATTTAGGGCAATATTATTATAGTTGGGATCATGATATAGCCAATGCACGTAGCTACTCACTCTATACCTCTTGGTAGTTTGAGTGACTTTGCCCTTATTGGCTCAAACCATGCAAGCAAGGTTGGCTCAAGTCGGGTATGACTATCTCTAGGTTTAAACCTTTAATTGGGGCTATCAATATCTTGAATGTACCCCAATTCCTTGTTGGCTCGAAATTCCTAGATTTAGTCTCTCTTTATCAAGAAGAGCCTAAGTCAAAAAGGCACAATTTAGTGTTTGCAACTACCAATTCACATTTAAATCATAAATCAGACCAAATATCAATCACCCATAAACATTTAAGCCCTAAAATAAGAGACCCATTAAATACCCACACTAGGGTTGAGCCACAACCCTAGCTAATGGGTTTAGCTACTCATAATTAAAGAAGAAATCATAGATTGAGATGAAGGATAACAAATAAAAAGTAATTACAAGATAAACATCTAAGATTAATTGTTAAACAAGCTCCAAAATTACTCAAAAAGGCAAAATGAGCCGTTTTATGTGCTCAACTAAACAACAGATGACCTAAAAATCTAAAAAAGAAGTATTTATACATAGCTAAATTTTTTGGACAAAAATGCCCCTACGGAGGTACCATTGACAGCGGAAAATGGACAGCTATAGCGTTTGGACTACCGTGGCTGCGTAAAATCAAGCGCGGATCACGATCTTCAATTTTTAGCTGGTTCTGAGCTTAGGACCACTTGGAGCAGAAAGAAAACTGCTGCAGCGCCTATCCAACCGCGGTCGCAAAATATGAGCGTGGACCGCGATCTTCTCTTTGAGCTCCAGAATGAGTTCTCTATTTCTCTCTTCTGCTGACCGCGATAAAAGGACCGCTGACGTGGTAGAGACACCGCTGCCGCACAAAAGCACCGCGGGCAGCGGTTACTTACAATCCCAAAATACAATTCTGAACTTTGCCACTGCGGACCGCGAGATCAAGACCACATCAGTGGTGGACCTTCCGCGTCCACGGTTGATTTTTCGCTGTCAGCGCTCAGTTGACACAGCTTTGACTTGTGCAGGTTTCACTTCTTTTTAAGATGGTTCTGACTTTCTTGTCTCTTTTTGACCAAACACTGCAAGCAAGCACAATAAGTTAGCTTTTGGGAATACTTGTACACACTTTTAATCCAAAACTCAAGCAAAAAGGAGCATAAAATAGACTAGAAACCCTAGTTATCATTGTACTATCTTGTCCTCGAGCATCATTTGTGTGAGGACTCTAGGGTGGATAATACACATGCCGCTCCCGTTGTTTACCATGATTCTTTTTGCATCGATATCTTATCAGTTCCAACCCTTTACCACTATAAATTTACAAGAGTAGTCGATGCAGCTTTTACCCGAGGTGTCGGGATTGATTTCTACAGAGAGCTAATATTGGTTTGGAATTGGGTTTGTCTCTAGTGTAGCTATGTACGTTGTTCTTAATTGCACTTCTAAACATGTCTAGGTTTGTTACTATTCTACTTTAATGCTAATGAATGCTGAAAATAAGCCAAGTACAATATTTTTGTAAGGGTTTTCTCAATTGGTAAAAGGCATTAGGGAATTCACTTACACCTAGGTGACTATCTAACGGGGTCTAAAACTTAGGACAAACTTGTTATATTTGGTATCATGATATAATTATTGCACATAATTACCCACTCTATACCTCTCGGTAGTTTGAGTGACTTTGCCCTAATTGGCTTTCTCATGCCCAATTGGAGGTTCAAACAATCTAGCAAAATTGTCTCAAGTTGGGTATTACTATCTCTAGATTTAACCCTTTAATTGGGTCTATCAATCTTTTGAATGCACCCCAATTCCTTATTAGCCTAAATTTCCCAGACTTAGTCTGTCTTTCTCAAGAAGAGCCTAAGTAAAAAAGGCACAAAATTAGTATTTGCAACCACTAATTCAACAATTAAGGCATGAATCAAGCTAAATTTTATTAATCCATAAATAATTAAGCCCTAAAATTGAAGACCCATTAAATACCTACACTAGGGTTGGGACCCTAGCTAATGGGTTAGCTACGCATAATCAAGGTAGAAATCAAAGATGGAGATGAAATATAAGCCATACAAAGTAACTACAAGAGTAAAATATAAGATTAATTGCTAAAGATGTTCTAAAATTACTCTAAAAAGCAAAAAGCGGTTGTTCACGGGCTCTATAAAACAACAGATACCCTAAAAATCTGAAAAAAATCTATTTATACACAACTAAAATTATTGGACAAAAATACCCCTACGGAGGTTCCGCTGACAGCGAAAAACTGGTAGCCTCAGCGCTTGGACTTCCACGGCCGCACAAAAGCAAGCGCGAATTGCGGTTCTTCTCTTTTTAGCTTGGTTTGGATTTGATTCCGTTTGGAGCAAAAAATCAACCGCCTCAGCATTGTCTTCAACTGCGGCTGCGAAATATGTTCGCGGATCGTGCTTTTCATTTGATGACACATCTCCAGTCCTCTAAATCAAACTTTTGCCTTAGCGGAACATGGACCACAGCCACGTCAAGTAATTCTGCTGCCGCGTAATTTCACTGCGGGCAGTGGTGTTTGTTGAGCCCAAAAGTACCTTCTCTGAACCTCAGTCAGCTAAGAGCGTGAATATGTTCGCCTCATCAGTTCAACTTCCGCCGCCGCACTATTTCTTTGCTGTTTGTGCTTTTAGCTCAGCTTTGGACTTGTGCATGTTTCACTCCTTTATGAAATGGTTAGGACTTTCTTGCCTCATTTTGACCAAACAATACAAACAAGCACAATAAGTTAGTTTTGGAAATACTTCTTTACATTTTTTATCAAAACCTAAGCAAAAAGGAGCATAAGATAGACTAGAATCCCTAGTTATCAACTCCCCCAAACTTAAGCTTTTGCTTATCCTCAAGCAAACAAAGTAATTCCCACCTTCTCAAGATAAAAAGAAAGGAAAATTGCAGCTGTCCTAATATGACTTCATCAAGCATCAATTGGGACTAACAATTACCCTCAACTCAAATGCATTTTGAACAACACATAACCTTTTTAGCACCATGGCTTTAGTGCGACACAAAAGCATCAAGAGTTGACTCAACTCATCAAGGAAACTCTTTCTACTACATTGATCATTGTGGAACCCAAACTCATACTCCTGGACTTTCCATGTGCAAACCTCACTTTAGATTGTAGCCCTCAAAATAGGGATTGGGGAAAAAAATACACTCATCTCTCTCAAAGGAAAGTTACAAGTCCGGCTCTAAGTACCATAAGCTTGCCCCTTATGTGAATCACCACTAATGTAAGCTCATTTAACACAAGATCATATAGGGATCTTGCGGGAATGTAATGAAGGATTTTGGTTCAAGGTAGGATATTTTGGTCTATTAAGGTTTCATCTTTCCTTAAGCACTTCATTTTCTCATTTTGGCTTACATTTCCTTGACTCTTTGAGTCATTTTCTTCTTTCCCTGGGGGACTAGAGAGACACACTGTCACTCTTTCTTGTTCATGCCAATCCTTTTTCTAATTTCTAATCATTTCAAGCCTTTCATCTTTGCTTTTATTGAATCCCTTCATTGTTTCTACATTGTTCACTTTCTTTTTGACTTTTTGACTTTTCTTTCCTTTTTTAACCTTTCCTTTTCTTTATTTTGTACGTTTTATCACTTTGGCATTTCTCGTTTCTCCCCCCCAAACTTATACTTTTGTTAATTGTACTAAGGAAAGATCGAGTGCCAAGAGAGGGTCATTTTGGAACGGATAAAGTCTTGTATCATGGTTACTGAAAGAACAAGGGTTATGGCTCAACGAGGTTGACTAAGGATAACATATTTTGGATGGAAAAGGAGGCGGATTGTTAGGTTGTTGATTTTGAAAACCCGTCACTCGATTACCTTGATTGCCATTATTCTAACCTCTTTGGTTATTGTTGCCACCCCAGTTGTTGTTATTACCTTAGTTCTGATTGTTGTTCCCCCAATTGTGGGAAATTTTTGTTGTTATTGTTCCAATTTCCTTGGCCTTGGCTGCCCTAATTCTGATTATTCCCTTGCGATCTCCATTATTGATTTGGAGCATTAACGCATTGTCCTTGGTAGTTGTTGGCATACAAAACCTCTTCACTTTGCTCATAATAGCCATCATCCTGGTTGTAACCACAACCACCTTGATCAAACTGATCTTGATTGCTTTGCACTTGTTAAACAGACTGTCTCCTCTTGTTGACCAACATATTTACCCCTTCCATGGCATTCACTTGCCTTGGCGCTTGAACTTATTGCAATAGAGATTTTGCCAACTGGTTCATTGTTGTAGTTAACTTTGCTATTGCTTGGCTATGTCCATGGAGCTCTTTATGCAGGTGAATGATAGTGGGATCTCCTTGTGGCACATTAGCTCGACTTTGCCAAGCCGAGGAAGTATCTGCCATCTTATCCAAAATCTCACACGCCTCAGCATAAGGTGTGTTCATAAAGTTTCCCCCTACTAGCCGGTTCACCACACACTTATTGGTCATGTTAATGCCACGGTAGAATATTTGTTAGATCATTGCTTCGGTCATGCCATTGATTGGACATCCTTTCACCATTATCTAATACCTTTCCTAGATCTCATAAAGTGGTTCATTAGGTTCCTGTTTGAAGGCCAGGATCTCATCTCTCAATGTCGCCATATGCCTTGGCGAGAAAATCTTAGCTATAAACTTGTCGGCCAACTCATCCCACGTAGTGATGGAATGGTTGGGAAGTCTTTCGAGCTAGTCCAAAGCTTTCGCTCTAAGTGAAAAAGGGAACAATATCAATCTCAATGTCCTCCAACACATTTTTCTTTTTGCTTCCCCAGCAGGTATCCACAAAGCCTTTAAGATGTTTATATGCATTCTGATGGGGAGAGCCTATGAAGTACCCTCATTACTCCAATAAAGTTAGCATAACTTTTGTAATCTGGAAATTGCCCGCCCGGATCTGGGGTAGGACAGTTGCACTTGCGTATCCTTCATTTGGAAGCACCCAAGGAGCGAATCTCAGAGGGATTGGGGGAGGGTCTGGAACATTTTCATTGGCCAAGCGGCCTTATCTTTGTCCTTGAGGTACTAGAGGCACCTTATCTTGACCATAATCATCTACCTCCTCCCCTAGGATAACATTTCTGAGAGGATCATTGTTTGACATTTTGTACCTGAATCAATTGACTCACACGAGTTAGTAAAATAGAAGGAAAGAAAAACAAGACACAAAACTAGTCAGATAGATAGCCAAAACGATTTAGCTCCCCGACAATGACGCCAAAAAGTGATGGGCTCCAACCCTATACCACTATAAAATGGCAAGAGTGGTCGATGCAGCTTTTACCCGAGGGGTCGGGATTGATTTCCATAGAAAACTAATATTGGTTTGGATTTGGGTTTCTACCTAATCTAGATATGTTCCTTGTTCTTAATTGCACTTCTAAACATGTTTGAGTTTGTTACTATTCTACTTTAATGCTAATGAATGCTGAAAATAAACCAAGTACAATATTTTTGTAAGGGTTTTCAAAATCAGTGTTTGCAACCATCAATTCAACAATTAAAGAATGAATCAAGCTAAATTTCTTTAACCCATAAACAATCAAGCCCTAAAATTGAAGACCCATTAAATACCCACACTAGGGTTCGGTCACAACCCTAGCTAATGGGATTATCTAATTATAATTAAGGTAGAAATCAAATATGGAGATGAAATATAAGCCACAAAAAGTAATTACAAGAGTAAAATCTAAGATTAATTGCTAAAGATGTTCTAAAATTACTCTAAAAAGCAAAAAGTGGCTATTCACGTGCTCCAAAAAACAATAGATACCCTAAAAATCTAAAAAAGATCTATTTATACTTATTTGAAATTACTGGAAAAAATGCTCTTACGAAGGTTTCGCTGACAGTAGAAAACCGGTCTCCTCAGCGCTTGGACTTCCGCAGTTGTGCAAAATCAAGCGCAGACTGCGGTTCTTCTCCTTTTAGCTTGGTCTGGATTTGATTTCATTAGGAGCGAAAAATCAACTGCCTCAGCGTAGTCTTTAACCGTGGCCGCAAAATCTGTTCGCGGACCACGCTATTTCATTTGAGCCCACATCTCTAGTCCCCTGAATAAACTTTCATCCTTAGCGAAATATTGATCGCAGCCGCATCAGGTAATTCTGCTGCCGTGCAATTTTACCGCAGGCAGCGCTGTCTGTTGAGCCTAAAAGTGCCTTCTCTGAACCTCAATCTGCTGAGAGCGTGAATATGTTCGTCTCATCGGTTCAATTTTCGTGGCTGCACTAATTCTTTGGTGTTAGCATTTCTATCTCAGCTTTGGACTTGTGTATTTTTCACTCCTTTATGAACTGGTTAGGACTTTCTTGCCTCATTTTGACCAAACACTGCAAACAATCACAATAAGTTAGTTTTAGAAATACTATTACACATTTTTAATCCAAAACCTAAGCAAAAAGGAGCATAAGATAGTCTAGAATCCCTAGTTATCAGTATCTGAAATTCATTAATTAATGAGAAGAGCGTCGAATTCAGAAAAGGTCAAACTGTGGGTATCTGACTTATCGAAGATGATACTGTCTTCAAGGTCGTCATACCATTCATGAGTGATCGACCGCTTCAATTTGTGTGTGGTGGTGAACGTCACATGGTTAATTGTTGCTTCGTAGCCTCCGCCAATGATCATTTGGATGGTGTGGGCGGGGGAGGGTGGCTTTGGGGGGCCTTGATGTTGTTCTCGTCCACGTGAGAAATCGGCTCTCCGTCGGTCAATCATCAGATCCTTTAAATGTCCTTGGTAGAGCATGATCACCACTTCTTATCATAGGGCTATGCAATCCTCGGTCTTGTGGCCCCGTTCCTGATGGAACTCACATAGGGCATTCGACTTTCTGGAATTAAGGTCTGACTTTATCTCTTGTGGCCATTTCACCTTGGTATCGAGCTTCTCTAGGGCGTAAATTATTTCCGAAGGAGAAACACAAAAATTGTGAGCTGATAAAAGTGAGGCATAACTCTTTCATTTCGATGAATCCTTGTCTGTGCCTGGATGCTCCATCGTCTTGGCGGGGAGGTAGTGGGATGGCCACTCTGATGTATGGTTGGTGCCTTTACCAATTGAGGCGCGGGCCTGCGTGATCTCTTCATCTATCATTCCGACAATATTTACTTGGTTCTATTTGGACTGTCTTTAACCGTTGAGTTAGACCATTAAGGTCATCTTCGTCTGCTCTCACCTCGGCATAGTAAGAGTTGTGGATTTATTCCCAGGTGGTGATAGGGTATTTCATGAGTCTTCTTAATAATTTTCTGGTCTCCCTCGACCCGTTCTTGTTTAACCCGTTTTGAAACGCCGTTACCCCCATCGCCTCAGAAATGTTAGGGAGGCTCATTCTTACTTTGTTGAACTGGGCGAGGTAGTCACTAAGTCCTTTGTCAGGCGATTGTTTAATGGAGAATATGTCATTCACTCTGGATTCTGCTTTCTTGTCCCCGGCATGGGCGGTGACAAAGTTATCGGCCATTTCCTCAAATGTCATTATGGAACGTGTCGATAATTGTAAGTATTCTTCAGCAGCACCGACGATACCTGCTCTTTCAAGAGGTTGTTGCCTTTTATTGCTGTGACGTAATGAATGATATGGTCTTCAGGGTCCGTTTGGCTGTTGTATATTTCCAAATGTGGTGGCATTTTGAAGGTTTTGGGTATGGTATGTGGGGTTACCTCCTCGCTGTATGGCTGTTCGACGAACCGGCAGATGTCCCATTTTGGCAGAAGTTGTGGGGCGCCTGGCATCTTATCAACCCTTTCTTGGTGCTCCCTCATTTGGTCATGGAGTGCTTTATTCTCATTCTTCATTTCTTCTATTTTCCTTAGAATAGCTATGAGAGCGTCATTACCTATATCAACAACGGTGTGAGTGTTACCAGTTGGGGGACGAGAGCGTTACTCGTTGATGGTTGTTGGGGTATCAACTCAGCAGTGTTCCTACTCGCCCCTTGAGCCGGTTTATCGAGTATACTGTTCAAGGTACTTGTCAGCCACACCTCCAATAACTTTTTCACTGCGAACGGGCTCTTCTTTCGTCATTAACGTGGAGGCTCCCTTCTCATGTGAAACGGTTACACTCCCATGAGGAAGAGGTGAGTCACTTTGCTTGGGTGAGACGCTCGGCTTCACATTCTCTACGTCTTCCCTGTCCACCTCGTTGATGGTGCCTAGGAGATTAGTACTAACGCATATCACTGCTTTCAGTCTTACCTCTCCTTTTTCTGCCATTATTAGATTATGCAGACAAGAAAAGGAAGCTTTTGTTGTATTTTTAGATCTTGAAGAAACTAAACTTTTTAACTAGAAACTCCTCACAGAAGGCGCCAAATTGTTTGACCAAAAAGTTTTTAGGCTCTTTTTGTTAAACTAATTAAATAAGTAGATAAAGGGTGAATCCTAGTTAAATGTAATAAATCCTAAATCTGAAGTTCAACAATTTTGATGGCACGGGGCCGTGTTCAAGCGAATGAATGCCAAATCAATGCGCAATGACTATCAATAAATATGAGAATGAAAATATGCAGTAAACATGACAAATGACATTAAATGTAATAAGAAGGAATTTTTCACCCAAATATTGAATGAGGTGGATGATTCCTTCTTCTGACTATAGCGTGTGACAGCAAAGTATGGTAACGAACAAAGTGTTCTTGAATCTTGTAAATAAATTAGGAATGTTTAGTAATGGAATCAAACATAGGAGACAATATAAGCTTTTTTGTATATTCTTGATAGTCAACCCTTTACAAGATATTCTCTCGTTAAAGTCCAGAAGACCCATTTTTGTTCCCTCTCTATTCCTATTTATAATGGATATTTCTAGGAAGTCCTAAAAAGTACAATTGGGGGAATATTCAATGGAAGATTCCTATAATAGTCCTAAAAATATTCTAACCGTTTCTGTTATTTGTTCTCTACTCAACCTTGGCACTGGTCCCTCTATCTAGGTGACTCCTCGCCACTGGACCGTGTTTGGCTTCGACCTCGGCCTCAGCTTGTCCGTTTGCATTCCCTAAACTCAACCTAATTTTGATCCATACACGTAATCCCAATCCAGCCTCTAGGACAAGTGAACTTTGGCGCAAAATTTAAACAATTAAGTCACTGATGCAATATGTGACTTACTGTTAAATATTCCGAAGACCTTTCTTCATTTTCCTTTTTGCACTATATAATGATGTTACTGAATTGTACCTTCTAGAGCAATGTTACCCAAAGTTTGCACTGAATTTGTACATTATTAATCCCGTCACGTAGTTAATCATCTACAGCTTTCTCATCAACCTTTTTTCTTTCCTTAAATTTTAGGCTCTATGTATTTTGTCTTAATTTCAAACGAAAAAGAAGATCATGCAGCAGGTGAGAGGGAAAGGGATAATAGTTGGTGAAACAGGGTGAATTTTACTGGATTGGACTAATAATGAACATACATGACTCACCAGAAGTCAAGGAAAAAACTTGAAATTCTTTGCAACCAAAATCCCACGATAAGGTCATATAAGTGTTTACCTCGAAAAATGGGGTAACAACTAAAGATAATTTGTGGTTTTAAAGATATGTAATTTATTCTAATAATAGTGAATATACAAGTAATATTAAGTTTAAATAAGAAGAATTGATGAACCAGACCAGTGTTGCTATAACAATGAGGACCTCGATCTTGACTTTCTTGGGGGGCCTCGAGGTCAGCTAAGAACAATGAAGTATGAATAATAAAGTAAAAGCATTAAAGCTGAAGAACACTTGTTGAGCGCATTAAACAAGGAAAATAGAGAAGAATATTCTATTGCAGTCAAAATAATCTGTGATACAAATGATTGGGGTCCTCTTTATATAGGAAGATAAAACTGCAATATAGTATATTCCTAATTGAGGTAAAGAATTCTATTGGTACAGGTATATAACAACTTTGTACGGACCTGTACCATTTTGTACAAATCTTATCATTTAATTTATGCCCTAATCCAAGTGTCCTTGAGAAATTTCCGCTCTTTCTTGATTGCCCTCGAGAATGTACTGCCTTCGATGTAGGCCGTGCCAAGTCTTCAATCTCCTTCCTCGAGGTATGTGTCTTTCAGTTGGGTCCGACCTCTACTTCGAGTCGCCGGAACTCGAACTCATAGCTCAATCCAAGACTTCGAAATTGGGCTCCTTGATTTTGATCGTATATAGATAGTCCCTGCGTTTCTTAGAATAAAATGATATGAAATGATTTGAACCTCCATTTTTCGGAGCCTCTCGCGATGACATCATGCTCATGATGTAGGCATTTGAAGTGATCTAAATGTCTCGTCGGTTCATTTCCCCAAAAGCATTAAATATATCGCCGCTCCATTTCCACAAAAGCATTGAATGCATTTTCAGTTCTGTCGTCATTATTCTATAAATAAGGGGTTACTTGGCTAAACAAAAACTACACTCATTCTTTCTTCATCAACTTTTAGCCCTTTCCCTTCTCTATATCCTCCTCTAATCACCTATTTTTATGGTTCAAACCTACGGCCACAAGGTCACATGGCAGCAACTGTATCAGTTATGCCATGACTCCCCTTTTCAAAGATATACCCTACTAAGTGAGATTATACTGAGTTATAGTTGTTGTTGGCTCGAAAAAATGAGAGAAGGACACCGAATTTTTCCCGTATCAGAAGATATACGAACTTTACGCTGCTGCTCATCTCTCTTAACTTCAACCTGGTGTGGCACTTCATTCCTTTTGTTTTCCATGGAGTTAGGTGGCACTATCATATACTAACTTTTTCATCTCACACCGGTACAATGTCTCAAGAAGTGGCTTCAAAATAGTTATGCTGACATGGCCCACACTCACCAAGTTTTTCACCAGTCCATGATTTTCTCTAAAGATCGAGATGGAGTCCTCGAGGAGGAGGTTCTCGAAAATGTCGCTCTGCATACGCCCCTAAAAGTATATTAGGTTCATGGCTTTTTGTTTTTGCTTCTTTGTTTCTGTGTAAGGGCCCGTCGCGGGATTTATAAACATCTTTTGTCAATATAAAGAATTTCTCTATTTCATCTTTGATTTGTGTTGAATACTATTATGCCTTTGTTTATGAAAAATCTGAGTGCATAACTCTAACGATTAGTTCAAATACTGGACCCAGAACATAATAAATCCTTAGGTTTGAAATAAAGTTAGCCCTTTAGGCTTTGTAGATAGTCCCCGAGTGAAAACTTTCTCGAAATTGGGTAGCCATTGTGCTTAGTAGTCGAGTGAGTGGTTTCTCGGACTCTAAATAAAGTTAGCCCGTAGGCTTTATAGATAGTCCCCGAATGAGAATTTTCTCGAACTCGGAAGCCCTTGGGCTTAGAAATCGAGTGAGTACTTGCTCGATCTTGAAATAAAGTTATCCTTTAGGCTTTATAGATAGTCCTCGAGTGAGAATTTTCTCGAACTCGGGCATCCTTTGGGCTTAGTAGTCAAGTGAGTAGTTGCTCGAACTCGAAATAAAGTTAGCCCTTAGGATTTATAGATGGTCCCTAGATGAGAATTTTCTCGAACTCGGGCGGCCCTTATGTCTTTTGATGAATTAATCCTTGATGTTGTGGTCCTAACACAAACATCTCAACGTCAACGGTTGAAGAGACTGGAAATTTGCTCTTTGTGTCCCAAAGTCATTAATTGGAGGCACCTGACGGCCGGCCTTTTGGCTTCCTTAGCACGCTTGAGTGACCTTTATAAATAGATAGATCCCACAACCTTACAAACTTTATTCTCACATTGCTTTCAAAGTCCCATTTAGCCGTTTTCAATTTCCTTGAACCTTCCCTTCTCTTTTCTAACAATATTTTTCATCTTCTAGGATCTTCCGCATAATGATGGCTAAAAATTCTAAATCCGTTCCTCAAAAGGAAAGAGCTCCCTCATCTTCTCGATCGACTACGAGTAAACTAGTAGTGCCACCTCATATCAAGGAATACTCCTCCCGCCATGTGAGATAACGTCTGATTTCAAAATCGATAAACCTGTTTCCACACCGGGCCGATACAAGCCTATGACTCGATATGTTTGTCTGGTGACCAAGACCAAGCTCAAGCAAGTAAAAGAAGATTGTAAATGGGACAATAAAGGAATAGTGATTCCTTTCTCCGAGGAGGACATCACCACATACAAAGCAGGGTACCTGAGCATATACACCTAGCCATTTACATCGGGCCCTGCAATTCTGGCTTAAGGTCCTGTAGATCCAGTTATTCTTGACTTTTGCAATAATAGTGAGTGACGCTCGGGCCAGGTCTACCCCTCATTCTGGAAAATTGTTTACATAATTAGGCTCTTTTCGAGCCAAATTGAGGGATGTCCTTTACCCTCGATCATCTGATCAGACTGTACAGTCCCCGACTTTATCGTGGGGGTTTGATAAAATTGCAACGCCGATCCTTAAATCTCTATTTTCTGGTATCGATGAGGACAAAGACTATAGGTGGATGATCCAGTTTGTCCGAGTCAAGACCTCCAATATGATTCTTGCTGATTGGATGCTGTTTTCCGAGGGGAGGAACATGAAATTTGAGTATCCTCTGCTTTCTTTTATTTTCCCAGACTATGTATTTTTCTTTGATCTATCCCCTTTACGATGGTATAGTTGCTGCTTAATTTCCCGGTGGGGCCCCGAACCTCGAGGGTTGGGTCCGAAAGCTTGCCTCCGCCTCCTCTTCCTCAGAGCGTTGCTGGCGAGATCTGGCCGAGGGTCGATGGGAGGCGAGAAACCATGGCGAGTTCTCTTGTTTACTTTCTTGTACTTCCATTATGGTATACTTACCTTATTTCATGTAGATCTTGGAGACGCATCTGAGTTGCGGCCGACCCCGGTTGATGAAGTGGAGATTCTAAAGTCTTCTAAATAAAGAAAAAGAATAAGAAAGTCATTTGAAAGTCCTCTGAAGCCAAATAAAAGCGTGGCTCGAAGGCCCAAGACCAATATAACGACCTTATCTTCGGAAACGGCCCAATGCCTTTGGGACCAAGAGGAAGAAGAAAACGACGCTTGCATGTTGGTAACCTGCGAAAGAAATAATGTCCATGCTTTGAAGCCTATAGATCCGGTGGTGGTCGATGTGTCTCATTCCAGAGCTAAAGAAATCTACGAAGGAGTTCAAACAAAGTCCCCGAACCAATGTCCCGAAAGAAGGCACCTCACCTGGGAGATCATTTGGAGGGCGAGGCCGAACGTCCTGACCCCGAGCCTCTTCAAGTAAAAGAGAATACCCAGAGTGGATCACCTGGGATAATCAACGTGGATGATTCTCCTCCTGGCTCGGAGTTCTCCGAGGGAAAAATTAATAAGGCTCAAAATTTGAGATCTTTTGAAATGGAGGCAAGCCATGAGGGGCATGACATCTTTCGAGAATGTCTTTCAGGGCTTGAAGATGACCCCGAACCAGATGCTTTCTTCATTTCTGAACAAGTGAGTTTTCTATTTTTTATGCATGCGCCTTTGTTTTAGTTGTTCTGAATCTTCTTTCCTCCCTCTTTATAAATGCTGTGTTGCTCCATAAAACGGTATTTTCTAAGTCCCAAACCAAACTTTCTAGATGTGAGGCTGAGCTTAAGAACATTTCGGAAAAGAGGGACTTTGTGAAAAAACCTCTATGCTAGGAAAGAGATGGAGATCCATGACCTTTGAGTTGAGTTAAAGTAGGCGTGCAAATAACGGGCCGAGTATGTTGAAAAGGTAACAGAACTCTTAAGGGTTTGTTATACCCTAGTTTATATTGGCGACTAATACTTTTAATTCCGCAGATTTATCAGAAGGCCGACTTGGAGGTGCAGCTTCGGGAGGATCTTAAGACGAAAGAAAATGAGATCTTGGGTTTGAGACGGGGGTATGGACAACCTTGCCTCTGAGAAGGAAACTCTAAGACCGTAGTTAGCGAGGTGTGAAGGAGGAAAGCCTAGCTCGGGGCCTCAAAATTGAGAAGCTTAAAGCCAGATCTGCTGCAGAGCTGGCCAAGGCCAAATCTGATGTTGCAGTAATTATGACTTCGTATCGAGCCAATGTCGAAGCTGCTAATTCTCAGGTAGGAATATTTCTTAAATGACGGAGCCTAAGTTAACAAGTGCCCTTGACCATACTAGGAAACAATCTCGGAGGATGACCCTAGAGTAGATACATGCTAGCCGTTTTGATCTTTCACCTGATATTGAAGTGGAGAACGTTTTGGAAGAAGAGGTGACCGCTCTGCTTTCCGATGAGGATTATTCGGCCAGTATCTCTAAGGGTAAAAGAGACGGGGATGAAGCCACCGAGGATGAGGTTCCCCAAGATGCGACATCTGAAGATGCAACTGCTAAGGATGTGACCTCGAAGTTGTTTTAGGTTACTTTACTTTGTTAGACCTACCTTGTGTAAATATTCCCTGTAATCATCTTTTGGAAATACGAGGGGGACTTTTGTCTTGTCTTTGGTTTGTGCTGGATTTAACATTGTCACTATTTATGGAAGACTTCATTTGAATGATTAATTCGAGGATTGTGTTACAAAACCCTTAGAGATTTATCGATAGATATAATAATTGTTATAGCTAAGTGTAAATCGATCTGATGTAAGCTCAGAATATTTTGAACCTTGAGTTCGGATCGAAGTGAGAGCAGAGTCTTGAACTACAAGTTTTTGGCTCTTAAGCCTTTCGATGTTAGCCCTTGGGCTCTTTTAGGATTGGCCATTAGGCTCTTTTAGGATTGGCCTTTAGGCTCTTATATATCTACCCTTAGGATCTTTAAGTTGGCCCTTAGGCTCTTTATATTGGGCCATTTCCGCATCTAAAATGTTTATATAATTTTTCCCTCATTTCAGCTAAAAGACTTAGTGAAATTTTAGTTATGCCTTAGCATGTGTTATTGCACCAGTTGGGTTTTTTGAAGGCTCGGCGTATCGAACCTTATTAGTCATTTCGCTTGCGTAAGCATAATCGAATACCTCTAAAGGTTTTTCTAAAGGCCGGTGTTATCAAAGCCTTTAGATTATCGAGGGCTAATTTATCGGAGCCTTTAGATTTTTCGGGGGCTGAATTAATTGAAGCCCTTTATATTCTACTTTCACCGAGGGTAGACTCATTTAACCGCTTTTTCAATAGTTGAAGGACTTTAATTATAGCGGAAGTCGGACGTCTCCAAGCCATATTATTTTGGGCATAGCCTTTTTATATGACCATAGTCTTTAATATGGCCGTAGCCTTTAGTCCTCGAGTGTGATGGCCTTGGCCTTAATATTGCGGGGATACCTCTTCAAGGTCTTGTGAGCTCGAATGTGCCTCTTTGAGGTCTTGTAAGTTCGAGTGTTCGATAACTTGGTATGTCGATAGTTGATAACAGTCCCCGACTATTTGGGTGCATTTGGGGTTTCGGCCCTTGAGCTGTTGAATGTGAAAATATTTGACTTCTTTGAGGCACAAAGTGTTTTGATATAATAAAAATGCTTCTTGAAATAATGGATACATGCCTACATGTTTTTACGTTGAGGGCTCAACTGTTCTATGTGGACACAGTTCTTTTGACTATATAGCCCATTACATCATTCCCTATGGAGGCCCTCCTTGTCATGAATTTCTTTATTCGAGGACATAACCTTCGAGGGTGATGCCCCCCAGTATTCGAGATTGATCGAAGAGAAGCCTTGACTACTTTGTTGAATGTTCCTTAAGTAGCATATAGGTGTTTCCTCGTTAAAAAATTTGCCGGTAAAACCCATTTGGGACAAAATCCGAGCTAAGAAAAAAAGAGTGCAATGCATGCTTTAAAGCCTGCGGCCTTCATGTAAGAAGGGGTGACTTCGAGATCGCGAGCCTTTGAAATCTCCTATCGTGTTGAGCTTGTAAGATTCTTTATCTACAACTCTGAGTCCTTGCTATCCACGATCAAGGTATCTTCGAAAGCCTTGACCTGGTTGGGGATGGTTCTTAATGCCTTGATTTGACACCATGAGGCCGAGAAATTCACTCGTGCCAACTTTGAAGACATTTCTCTATGTTGAGCTTCGTGTTGCGTCGCCTCGAAATGTTGCATGTTTCCTGCAAATGAATTAAAATGGTCCTCTGCGCACAGGGACCCAACCAGTCATATTATCAATATAGGCTATGGTTATTTTACCTATCTGTTCTTCGTACATCCCGTTTACTGGATGTTTATACGAAATTTTTCAAATCGGGGGCCTCCCATTTTGTTTTATTGGTTTAAACCTGGGACTGTTGCTCAGTCTATGTGTGGTGATTTAGGTCTGAATCAAGCAATGAAATCTATATCATCCATAATAAACTAAATGAGTGTTTACTGAGTTCGGGAGTTAATTCCATTCCCAGGTGTACCTTTCTTTTGCGCGGTTGACTTGGTAGCATCGGGCTTCTCGGGGACAGCAGAGGTTTAAGGAACTAGGGAGTTCCCTTATTTTCCTTCGGTTATTTGTTTGTCTTTAAGGCTTAACCTCTCTGACGTCAAGGGTTCCGGCATCGGCACCTCTTCCTCGATTACAAAACATCTCTTTTGCAGCATGTTATTCTCCATGGACTATTTTCACTCCTTCTTTTGTAAGGATCTTCATCATCTGATGGAGGGTCAACGACACTGCCCTCATGTTGTGTATCCATGGCCTTCCGAGGATTGCGTTATACCTCATGTCGCCTTAAATTCCATGGAACCCGGTGTCTTGTATAGTCCCTGCTATGTTTACTGGCAAAATAATTTCTCCCTTTGTTGTTTTACTTGTCATATTGAAACCATTCAGCACCCGGGACACAGGTACAATCTGAACTTGCAGGCCGAGTTATTCCACGACCCTCGATCTGATTATGTTCATAAAGCTACCTGGATCCACTAAAACACATTTAACCTGAATTTTATTTAAAAGGATAGAGATTACCAAGACATCATTGGGAGTCTAGGATACGTCCTCTAGTTCCTCGCCACAGAAAGATAGGATGTCCTCGGGTGCATAGCTCTGAGTTCGTTTCTCTTTTGTGATGGATACTTTGGTACGTTCGAATATAGGTTCCTGTGGGACGTCGACTCCACCGATGATCATGTGAATGACATGTTGAGGTTCTTCAGGCTCATTCTTCCGTTTTGCATCTCTTTCTCGAAAATGGTTCTTAGCCCGGTCATTGAGAAATTCACGAAGATTCCCTTCAATGAACAATCGGGCTACCTCCTCCCTAAGATACCTATAATCTTCGGTCCTATGCCCGTAAGTATCATGATACTTACATATTAAATTGGGATTCCTCTGATGAGGGTCGGTCTGTATGGGCCTAGGCCATCTAGTATATCTAACTTTGCCAATAACTGAGACGATACCCGAGGCATGGACACTGAAGTTGTATTCTGACGATTTGGGTGCCTTCATCGGTCTCGAGCACTTGTCGAACCCAGTTTTGCTCATGAGTCCCCAGCCATATTGGCCTCGGTCTACTCTTCGATAATTTTGAGGCACACTACGCCTTGAAATTTTCCTTCTATCTTCGACGTACGGTTGATATCTTTCCTTGTTGAATCTTAATCCCCGATATGTGTCCCTTGGGGGCTTGGCTGCGAATCTGTTAGGATGAACTGAGCCTGAGGGGGCTCCTAATTGGCCGTCCTTGATAACTAGTGATTTTGATATATTTTGTACTCCTTCTTTCTTATGTTTTGATTAGAAATTTGTACAAAATAGTCCCAAAAGGCTCACTAGTTGTTCTTGATTACAGATTTGATCAACAAGGTGACTAGATGTCAAAGATCAGCTCAAAAGGAGTGAAACTTGCACAAGTATCAAGGCAAGATAAAGCTCAGGAAAAACAAGGCAGTGCGACCGCTCACCATTATGTGTGGTCCGCACAAGTGAGGTTCAGAGAGTACGCAACTCAGGCAAATCAGGCAGTGCGGCCGCATGGGATTTAATGCGGTCCGCACTGAAGTTACTGCGGCCGCACTCGATTTTGTGCGTTCCACACAACCAAGGATCAAAGAGTTACTATTTCAGAGATTGAAGCCAATGCGGTCCGCACTCCATTTCATGCGGACCACACTAGAAGCCATCGCGGCCGCAGTCCATTTCACTAACCCCGCATGGGTATTTTTGTCTAGATTTTTTAGCTTAGTATAAATAGCTTCTTTTCCATTTTTACGTCAGGCGGATAGATTTTGTACTGAGCTGCGCTCGTGACTTTCGTTTCTTTGGCTATTTTGGGCAACTTTATCATCATTTAAACATTGAATCTTCTAGTTTATCTTAGAAATTAATTAATATGAGTTTTTTTTCATCTATTTCTTTGTGTCTCTCTCTAAATATGAGTAGCTAGACCCATCAGCTAGGGTTGTGGCTCAACCCTAGTGTGGGTAGTTGATGGGACTTGTATTTTAGAGCTTGATTGACTATGGGTATTTGATATTTGGGCTAATTCAATATTTAATTGCTAAATTAGTGGTTGCAAACACTAGTTTGTGTTTAGTTAACTTTTGCTCTTCTTGAGAAAGGGAGCCTAAGTCTCTAGAATTAGCCCAACAAGGAATTAGGGTGTATTAAAGAGAATTGATAGCCCCAATTAAAGGGTTAAACTGAGAGATCGTAATACCCGACATGATCCTCAATTGCTTGTGCAAATTTGCATACCCAATTGGTCTTGAGAAAGTCAATTCGGGCAAAATCACTCGAACTACCGAGAGGTATAGAGTGAGTAGAATCGAGCAATGGTTATATCATACTCCCCAAACGTGTTAATCTAGCTTTAGACTCAAGATTCCGTTAATTGACAACCTAGGCGAAAGTCACTACCCTAGTGCCCTTTAATCATAAGAACAACTTACAATGGTTTAATCCTAGCTTATAGCAGTTTAATTGAGAACTGTAGTTTATAGAATTAGAATCATAATTAAAATGCAATTTGGAGTAAACACACAACTCCATTCTAGGTAGATACCCAATTCCAATAAGTAGCTCTGTGTGGAATTCGACCCTGACCCTAAATCGGGTAAAAGCTGCTTCGACCTCTCTCGCTACTTGATAGTTGTGCATGGTTGGCCGCAATCACTTTTTGGCGCCATTGTCGGGGAGCTAACGGTTTTGGCTATCTACCTAAATAGATTTGTGTTTTGTTTTTCTTTCCTTCTTTGTTACTAATTTGTTTGTGTCAATATATCAGGTACAAAATGGTATTAAATGCTAATGACCCTCTTGGAAACGTGAATGCGGGGGAGGAGGTTGATGACAATGGAGATGAAGAGGTTCCTCTTGTACCTCAAGGACAACATAGAGGCCGCCAGGCCAATGCAAATGACAATATTCTAGACCCTCATCTGCCATCTCCAAGAGTGGCTCCTAGAGTTCTTCCCAACCAAGGCTATACGAGTGCAATTGTTCCGCCCCGGATTTGGGTGGGCAATTCAAATTGTTGACATTGTTTGATCAGCGTGGGTACTTCACGAGTGCTCCCACTCAAAATGCTTACAAACATCACAAGGGGTTCGTGGATACCTATTGGGGGAGCAAGCAAACCAGTGTGTCCGAGGATGCACTTTGATTGAGGCTTTTCCCATTCTCACTTAGGGGGAAAGCATTGGATTGGCTTGAGCGGCACCCCAACCATTCCATCACAACTTGGGATGTGTTGGAGGATAAGTTCATTGCTAAATTTCTCACCAGGGCACATGGCAGCACTATGGGATGAGATCTTAGCCTTCAAGCAGGAGCCCACCGAACTGTTGCATGAGATTTGGGAGAGATATAGAACTATGGTGAAGGAATGCCCCAACAATAATATGATAGAGGTAATGATACAACAAACCTTCTATCGGGGCATCAATACTACGAATCAATGCATAGTGAATCAATTAGTTGAGGGTAATTTCTTGAAGCTGCCCTATGATGAAGCTTGTGCTATTCTTGATGAAATGGCTGACACATCCTCCGCTTGGCAAAGTAGAGCTAATGTGCCACAGGGTGACCCCACAGTCACTCATTTGCACAAAGAATTACATGACCATGGACAGGCTATAGCAGAACCTACAACAACAATGAACCAATTAGCAAAGGCACAGTTGCAACAAGTTCAAAATCCTCTCCAAGTGAATGCGATGAAGGGTGTTAACATGCTTGTGAACAATAGAAGACAGAGAGGTCAACATAACCAAGGGAATTCAGATCAATTTGACAATGATTGTGGTAGATTCCAAGATGATTGTTATGATTGGAAAAGCGAAGAGGTGAAATATATGAATAATTACCAAGGCCAAAGAGGAAATTCTTCTAATCAACAACAACAATAGAGATCACAGGGCAATTGGTGTAACCAACAGCAAGGCAACAATAATTAGAACAATCAACATCAAGGGAACAACAAATGGGGAAATCAAAATAACAACCGGAGCAATCAGGGAAACTGGGTCAACAACAACAATTGGGGTGGAAACAACAACAACTAGGGTGGATGGAACAATAACCAAGGAAATCTGGGGCAAGGCTTTCAAATGCCCCCAATGTACCAACAACCGAGCAATCCATCCCCTTTTCCATACCAAGGTCCTAGTTCATCCAACAATGAAATGGGTAGAATTGAAATGATGTTTGAATAGATGATGAAAAATAATGCGGACTCCGATGCGCACTTGGCTTCTCACAAAACTTCAATTTGGAATTTGGAGGTCCAGCTAGGCCAAATCTCACAGTCTTTGAATACTCTCCCTAAGGGGGCTCTACCGAGTAATACGGTAGTAAATCCGAAGGGTGGGAAAAATTATATTACGGTGGTAACTACAAGGAGTGGAAGAGGTGATGATGTGAATGCCTCCAAACAAAAGCAAGTTTTGTATGATAAAGTTGAGTTGCAAGAACATAAAGTTCCTTTGGTGGTTGAGAATGTGGTTGATAAGAATGTAAATCAAGAAGTGAGTATTGATATTCAAGATGCCGAGTTGGAAATGCAAAATGACGTGAACCTGTCTAGGGAACATGTAATAGACATGCCGGAGCCGGTTGTGCCAAAAGCCAAGGCACCCTTGCCTAGTCCCCCTCCACCTTATCCTCAAAGGTTATCCAAGCAAAAAAATGAGAATCAGTTTAAAAAGTTCATTGACATGATGTAGAGCCTATCTATCAATGTGCCTTTGGTGGAGGCTTTGGACCAAATCCCTGGGTATGCTAAATTTATGAAAGATTTAGCTACAAAGAAAAGATCCATGGACTGTGAAACTATTAAGATGACCCACCAAGTTAGTGTTATAGTACATTCAATAGCTTTGAAGTTGGAGGATCCCGGTGCTTTCACAATTCCTTGCACTATTGGGAGTGCAGACTTTGCTAAAGCTTTGTGTGACCTAGAGGCTAGTATTGATTAGATGCCCTACTCAGTTTTCAAGACTTTGGGTATTGGGCCACCAAGGCCAACTTCCATGAGATTGCAAATGGCGGATAGATCACTGAAGCGACCATTGGGTATAGTTGATGATGTGCTTATTCGGGTGGACAAATTTATCTTGCCAGCTGATTTTATGATCTTGGATTGTGAGGTAGACTATGAAGTTCCAATCATATTGGGGAGACCTTTCCTTTCCATGGGGAAGGCTCTAATAGATGTGGAAGCACGAGAACTCACTTTCAGGGTGGGTGATGAAAAGGTCATTTTTCATGTGTGCAAGTCAATGAAGAAGCCCAATTGTATAAAAGTATGCTCGTTTTTGGATCTTTTCACGGTTGTGATAATTCATGATACTAGTGCAATGATCAATGTTGAGGACCCTTTAGAGGCCATATTGTTGAATCTTGATGTCAATGATGACGAGGGCCGAGTGGAAGTGCGTGAATGCTTTACATGGAATGGGCTCTTATTCTTATGAGCCTAGGAAACTGTCTTTGGATCTTGAAAATAGAAAGACCCCTCCTATAAAGCCTTCAATTGAGGAACCCGTGGTGTTGGAGTTGAAGTCATTGCCTACACACCTCATGTTTGAATTCTTGGCCCTAGTTCAACTTTACCAGTTATTCTTTCCTCTTGTCTTACTAACATGTAGTAGATGCCACATTAGCGGTGCTCAAAAAGCGGAAAAAGGCAATTGGATGAACTCTAGCTGATAATTCGGGGAATAAGCCCCACATTCTGTATGCACAAGATTATTCTGGAAGATGACACAAAACCCTCTTTGGAACATCAAAGGAGGATGAACGAGGCAATGAAAGAAGTTGTGAAAAAGGAGGTGATCAAGTGGTTAGATGCCGGCCTGGTGTATCCTATCTCTGACAGCTCATGGACTTCATCGCTGCAGTGTGTGCCGAATAAGGCTGGTATGAACGTGGTGAACAATGCTAATAATGAACTTATCCCAACCCAGACAGTGACCGGATGGAGGGTGTGCATAGACTACTGCAAGTTGAACAAGGTGACATGCAAGGATCACTTCCCATTGCCCTTCCTGGACCAGATGCTTGATCGTCTTTCTGGGTGTGCCTTCTATTGTTTCTTGGATGGTTATTCAGGGTACAATCAAATTTTGACAGCTCCCAAGGATCAGGAGAAGACAACCTTTACTTGTCCATATGGTACCTTTGCTTTTTCTCAGATGCGCTTTGGGTTGTGCAATGCACCGGCAACATTCAAACGGTGTATGATGGCTATTTTCACCAATATGGTGGAAGATATTTTGGAGGTGTTATTGGATGACTTCAGTGTGGTGGGTGATTCATTCGATGAGTGTCGGAAAAATCTGGATAAAGTATTGGCCCGATTTTAAGACACTAATATTGTGCTAAATTGGGGAAAATGCCACTTCATGGTTGATGAGGGCATAGTTTTGGGTCATAAAATTTCAACTAATGGTATTAAGGTTGACAAAGCCAAAATTGAGGTGGTTTCAAGACTTCCTCCCCCACTTCTATCAAGGGGGTTAGAAGTTTTCTTGGGCATGCGAGGTTCTACCAGCAATTTATCAAGGACTTTTCGAAGGTAGTAAATCCTTGGTGCAAGTTGCTAGAAAAGGATGCAAAGTTTGTGTTTGATAAGGGATGTATGCAAGCCTTTGAACTTCTCAAGAATTAGTTGACCACCACCCCGATCATTACCACACCCAATTGGAGCTTGCCTTTCGAGCTCATGTGCGATGCGAGTGATATTGCGGTTTGGGCAGTTTTGGGTCAAAGAGTGAACAAAATGCTTCATCCAGTGTACTATGAGAGCAAGAAAATGAATGAGGCCCAAAGGAACTACACGGTAACTGAGAAAGAGTTGTTGGATATTGTGTTCGCAATGGAAAAATTTCGGCCATATCTTATGGGAGCTAAAGTCATAGTGCTCACCAATTATGCAGCTCTTAGATACTTGATGACAAAGAAAGACTCCAAAGCCTGACTGATGCGATGGGTCTTATTAATTCAAGAGTTTGATTTGGTGATTGTGGACCGGAAGTGTAGTGAAAACCAAGTGGCAAATCATTTGTCCCGCTTGGAAGAGGAAAGAAGGTCGTGTGATGGCCGAGAGATCAATGATATATTTCCCGATGAACAGCTACTTTCTATGTTAGTGAGTGATATGCCATGGTTTGCGGATATTGCTAATTTCATTGTGACTGGCATCATCCCGTGCGAGCTCTCTTCTAACCAAAGGAAGAAGCTCAAACGGGATAGTCTGGACTTCGATATCTGTTCAAGATTTGCATCGACAGAGTGATCCGGAGGTGTGTACCAGAGGAGGAGCAATTTAGCATTCTAGAGGCTTGTCATTCCTCCCCCTATGGTGGCTATCATGGAAGGGCAAGGACAGCTTCAAAAGTTCTGAGTTGTAGTTTTTTTTGGCCAACCTTGTTCAAATATGCAAGTGATCTCATCAAAAGGTGTGACCAATGTCAGAGAGCAGACGGTATTTCTAAGAAATATGAGATGCCTCTAAACACCATTCTTTAAGTGGATATCTTTGATGTATGGGGTATCGATTTTATGGGCCAATTTGTAAGCTCGTGCGGAAACACCTACATTCTTGTAGCGGTTGATTATTTCTCAAAATGGGTCGAGGCCATGGCTTTGCCAAATAATGAAGCTAGAAGTGTGGTTGCATTTCTAAAGAAGAGTATTTTCACAAGGTTTGGCACCCCTCGTGCAATTATTAGTGATGGAGGATCGCATTTTTGCAATAGAGTTTTTGATACCTTGTTTTTCAAGTATGGTGTCAACCATAAAGACACCATAAAGTGTCTACAACTTATCATCCTTAAGAAAGTAGCCAGGTTGAAGTGTCCAACATGGAGATCAAGAGCATCTTGTCTAAAACTATCAATGCCAATAAGACCGATTGGTATAAAAAGTTAGACGATGCTATGTGGGCTTACTGGACTTCTTACAAGACTTCGTCTGGTATATCGCCGTACCGTCTAGTGTCTGGAAAATCTTGTCATTTACCAGTGGAGTTAGAGCACAAGTCCATGTGGGCCTTGAAGAAGTTGAACCTTGATTGGGATGTAGCTACTAATCTTCGGGTGGAGCAACTCAATGAACTTGACAAATTTAGATTCCATGCCTACTCTAGTTCATCCCTGTATAAGGATAAAATGAAATACCTTTATAACAAATATACTCGGGGCAAGGAGTTCAAGGTGGGGGATTTGGTGCTCTTATTCAATTCTGGGTTACGGTTGTTCCCGGAAAAGCTAAAGACAAAGTGGAGCGGACCGTTTTAAGTAGTGTGTGTGACCTCATTTGTTTCTCTTGATTTAAAGAACAAAAGTGGGGAAGTTTTTAGAGTGAATGGGAATAGGGTCAAGCACTATTTGGGAAATTTTGATGATATCCATGTGGTGGCTCTTGTTCATTTCAAATGATTAGATGGTAACACGCGTCATGCCGTGACGTTAAATTAGACGCTTCTTGGGAGGTAACCCGTGTGTTTTTCTTCTTGTTTTTATTTGATTTTCATTATAGTATAGGATTTATTTATGGACTAACTGCTTGTGAGATGCTACAAGATGGTGTTGATACAGTATAGGACATAGTGGACAAAATATCCAGGTCTATGAAGTTTTCAATGCAGCTGCACTACATTTAGTACCTACCGCACTGAAGAAAGGGGGAAAATAACAACTCTCTGAAGTTTGCCACCGCGGCCGCAGACCATTTTGTGCGGTGTCGACGCCCTCTTTTCCTCGCAAAATCGGGTTTACGACATTTGGGAAGACAACTCTATTCCCGTTTGGCAATTGGGTTTTGGATTTGAAGAGCCGCCACCTAATGATTAAGTGCATTAGGACACTAAGGGTTTTGAGTTGGAAAACCAGAGCTCGGGTAAGGGCTAGAAATTATCTCGAGGGAAAGGTGTTAGGCACCCCTCAAGATCCACTAGTGTGGTTCGTGGCCATGCTATGTTGTGACTTTAAATGTATACAACAAATAAACATACAATACAACTTTCATGTAATGATTGCAAACAAAGAAAGTGTAAAAGTAAACATGTTGAAGTTTGCGAATAGGAGATTTCATAATTATCTAAAGAATACACAAGTGCAAAAAATGGGGGTCAAATAGTTGGTACAAATAATCAAACAAAAGAATGAAATGGGTCAGAAATTTGGAAAAGAAACAGGACTGAAAATTAAATAACTGAAAGAGATTTTAAATGATTAAAGTAAAAGACGAGGTTTAAAAGAACAAAAAACTGACAGTTTTAAAAATTTTGAAAAAAAAAAAGAAGTAAACACATAAAGAGGGAGGGGGTCCTAGGTTTATAAATAACATGGATCACCCATACAACACCCGGTAACCATTTATACACGTGGTATTATCGCGTGATCATCATATCCATGTCTACCCTTACCCACCCCGTTAAGGTACTAAATCGCGGAATAGTCTCATTACTTATTGCATGCTACTACCCGCCCCACCTATCAGTCCCATAGGCAGTTAGGATTACTAATCTTGAAAGGGGAAGGAGTTGGGGAGCTCTTTTTTAGAGTTTAAAAGGATAAAAGTCTAAGGCGACAAACAAAACACATAATGCAGTTAGGGGAAACACATAGCAGATTAAAGGCTCAAACATGCATCCTTATTTTAAGAAACACATTGTTTAGCATGTCTTACACATACTGATTTGGTCTGAATTAAATTGAGGAATAGGATAGGTTGATTTACCACATATTTCCTAGATAGGGAGTCCAAATTAGTCCTGCTTAGATGTAGTTGTCAAAAAACTAACATAGTTGATTAATTACATAATTATTTGCCTATGTATTAAACGGGACCTATAGGCTTGATATCTGTTAATGGAGAAACAAACTGATTCCAAAAAAAAGCATTGTTGGTTGAAAGCTCTACGAGTGTTAAACAAATTAGCACTGATTTTAAACTTAGGAGTGAATGGGCGATTCATATTTAGTTGATAGCTCATATAGGCATGCTCTCTAGGCGTCACTGATTTTATCGTTGTTATTATCATGCAGAGATCCTATGGGCAGGTCATCTATATGCAATTGGTTATTTTAACTCCTATAAGCAGATTTACCTAGTGACAAATGCATATGCAAAATGCAGGAAGTCCTATAGGCACCTTATCTATATGATATGCAGAGTTTCAGCGACGATTTTATGGGCATGGTATTTATATGACGTGCAGAAAACCTATGAGCATGGTATCTATGTGAGATGCAGAGGTTTGAAAGTGGTAAGTTCAACAAACATGGTATCTACATGAGATGCTGAATTTTAAAAGTAACAATTCCTAAAATATGGTATCTACATGAGATGCTGAATTTTTGAAAATAGATATCCCTAAAACATGGTATCTACATGAGATGCTGAATTTTGGAAGTAACAATTCCTAAAACATGGTATCTACATGAGATGCTGAATTTTGAAAGTAACAATATCTAAAACATGGTATCTACCCCTTCGCACGCATTCAGTCCCATCCCTTTCACTATACATCCCAGTAGTTCTTACAAAATTTATTACAGACCAAATGAATCAGAGAATAAAAATACATCAGTGATTACATCTACATCTAATCAACCTAATCCAGACTCAGAGCCTAATAATATGAGATAGACCAAGTTCCAGGATCGGATTTTCCAAAGCCTTTCTCTTATTTGGGATGTGTCAAAGTTCCAAGGAACTTCAAGAGTTCCAGGCAATGCTTACACCCCAAATATCATTGCAGAATCAGATTATAGTGCAATGTGGAAAGGACAGCCCTTAAATGTCCAAGTTCAGAGGGAACTCAAGGTCCAAGGCAAGGCTCATTAGGGGGGGGGGGGTAGAACGTAGAGACTAGGAGTAAGTATAAGTGCAATAAAAGGGAATTAAGGGGAGGCTAGGGAAGGCTGGTGGTCATGCCCAACAATTAGGATGCTGGCACACCCCTGACTAGCCTGTCAGCCTTAGAATTTGGGAGTTAAGACCTTGTTGAAGGTCATGTTCAGCCCTGGACAACAATTGGGATGCTGCCAGGCCATACCCTAACTCACCACACATAGGGGAATGAGGTATAGGAGCAATTATTCATACTAGCAGCAAGAAACAAAGAAAGAGCAGGCAAAAACATGTAGGTACTTTAAAATTAGCTATGTAGCGAGTTGAAAGCATACATGGATACAGAGACTATGAATAAACACATTAGAATGATACTAAAATTAATTTTAGGACATACCAGTTCAAAGAAGCAAATAAGGAGAAACAGTATCCTTATGAAAGCCAAAGTGCAGTCAGGAAGAAAAAGTACAAGTTTAGAAGAGAGTTGTGATTTTAGTGTGCTTACTCGTGTGTGTAGTGTTGAAGGAAGCCATGTATTTTAAGTGCAGAAAAGAAGCAGAAATAGGTAAGAAAATAGTTTGAGAATCAATCACACAAGGTTTCCCTTTAATTAAGGGATTCTGATTTCAAACGGGCAAAGTAAATTAGGAAAGAGGTCAACTAAACATTTTTCAAAGTAGTGCAAGAAGGGGTAAATACATGACAGTTTTTTAAGGGAAGGATTTTGACAATACACGGTTGTGCAAATTAAGGAAAGGAAACCAATTGACAGCCAAACAATCATGAGTCAAAAATTTTGTATGAATGAACCAAGTCAAAAAAAAGGTAAAGAGAGGCTTTACTTAAGAAGAATCGGCAACAATCAATTAACACCCCCCTCCCCAGAAAAAGCATTCTGATTCGAACATAAGTTGGAAAACCTTATTTGAAGAAAGATTTTAACACACATATAAAAGGGACTGTCATGATAACCAGAAGAGTTTAGTATAGAAGAATTAAGAGTCATACACAAAAGGGTTCGAATTCAATACATAAATCCAAAGCGAGTTTGAGAGAGTCCAGGGCTCAAATAGAACCCTAGTCCAAACACACAAGACCAAACTCGCCAAAAACCCTAAAATCCTAGGGTTTTGGCTTGAATCAGATGCAAAGAAGACAAAATGAGGGAACAAACAAATACAGTAGAAAGTTTAAAGCAAACAGAGTAAGGAAATTAATTCGAAACATAATGAGAGCAAAAGAAACAGTAGAGGAAAACATGCTTAAGTAGGTATTCTGGAGAAACTTAAAAAGGGAAAAATAGGAAGAACACTTAATGAACGTAGTAGAAGAATACAGTAGGTGAGATCATAGTAGAAGCAGAGCATAGTGAAAAGCATACAAGCACATAGTGTAGAAAACACAGTAGAGGAACATGCATGGTAAAAGAAAAACATAAGAACATAGTAGAGACAAACATACACAAAGAAAGGGAAAAGAAAAGTCAGAAAACACTTAAGCATTTTTAGAAACCCTAAATCGAAAAGGAGTGACTTTGAAAGTAAAAATTTTTAAAGAAAAGTTAGGGAAATCTTTTAAAAACTCAAAAATAGAGCATGAATACACACAGATCTGAAGAGAATCGGAGAAAAACCTCGAATGGATAGGGTTTCAAATGAACCCTGGAATGAGAAAGGCTTGGAAAGGTCCGATCTAAGTCGGATAAGCTGGAAACAGGCTCAGGAGGCTAAGATATGCCGGAGCAAGGCCAGAGATGGCCGAAAACCTCAAGTCGGCGGAGGTCTGGGTGAAGAATTTTGAGGTCTAGCCTTGAACCTTCGAGTATCAGGCACATAGGAGCAGTAGGAGAAGAGCATAGATCATCCATGTCCTGAGAAGCCATGGATTCCGGTGAGTCAGAGGTCGAAGATGGTAAGTGAAGCTAGGGTTTCGAGAGAGCTTGAGATAGTTTGAGAGATGAGAGGATTCAGGGTGGCTATTAGATGGGAAATGAGAGATTAGGGTAGTTGTTTGGAGTTAAAAAAGCCGTTGATCAAAATGATCAAAGGCCTGGATCAATAATAGGAACCGGGCGGGTCATTTGGGATGGATTGGGGCCGGGTTAAAACAAAATTAGGCTGGTCCAATTGAGGGTTAGGATTGGGTAAATTGAGGGTTAAATTTGAAATATGAATAGGCTATGATTGTAATAAAATGAGGCTAAATGTTAAATAACCAATTTTCCCTTTTTATTTTATAAAAATAGTAAAAATAATTTTAAAAGCAAATTAAAAGCACTGCACTGATTCATAATGTATAACTATTAATTTAAAAATATTGGGACCAATTTTATGGTTCTAAAATATTTATTAATCGTAAGATTGGCTATAATCGCAATTGTATGCAATTTAGCTTTTAAAATACCAAATAAATTTGTAAAAAAATGTACGAAAACCACCTTAATTATATTTTGGCGTAAATATGAGGATGGAAATAAATTACTCACCAAAAATAATAGTTTTGGGAATAATTATAAGATTTTGTACTGCCAAAATAAATAATAAAATAATTTTAAAAAGCTTTAAAAATTAGAAAAAATGTCAAAATTCTTGGGCATACTTATATATGCATGTGCATGCTATTTTGAGTATAAAAATAGGTAGAGAAAAATTGGGTATCAACGGCTGCCCCTCTTTACCCGAGAAGGATAAAAGAGTTGTCGGGTAAAGATATGATGACCAATTTTGACCGGAAGAGACGACTTGAACAAAAAAAGTTGTTGACCAAGCTCTGGTTCCTGAGCTACCTACATATCCCTGGTCTTACAGGAATCAGGTCATATATAGTTCAGAATACATCGGCGGAATATGCCGATGGAGGTTTTGAAAAGGACGGACGCAATATTCAGGTTGGGAAGGATGGTTAGGGACCGATGGGCTATAGGGACCGGAGCGAGATCTCTCCCGTTGTAATGGCTGTTGCCAGCTGGTGTACCTATAGATGAGCAATACAAACATATCGTGTATAAACTTAAACGTGATGCAAGTTCCCATTGGACCATGAATGCTGTCTTCGGATGGATAGGATGACGTCCTCAGACCATGACGTCCTAGGCCATGAAGTGTGTAATAAAGGAGTCACAATATATGAAATGACATCCTCGAGCTATGATAATGGTGCCTCCGAACCATGATGCCTTTGAATAATGATGTGCAAAAGATAAAAGCGGGGTCCTCAGGCCATGGCATGGCGTTATCGGGCTATGAAAATGGTGCCTCCAAACAATGACGCGTTTGGACAATTTGGCGATATTTCAGCCCATGAAATGCAAGATTTGACGATATTTCAGTCGATGTACAGCATAAATATAAATGGTGATATGTCAGCCGATGTAAATATTTATATAAAGTTGGCGATGTTTCAGCCGATGTAAAGCATAAATATAAATGGCGATATTTTAGCCGATGTAAAGATTTAAATAAAGTTGGCGATGTCTCAGTCGATGTAAAGATTTAAATAAAGTTTGTGATATTTCAGCCATGCAGGATTTAAATAAAGTTGGTGATATTTCAGCTATAAAGGATTTAAATAAAGTTGGCGATATTTTAGCCATGCAGGATGGAGGTAGTGCTTAACCTCGGAAGGCAGGAAGGCAGCCTTATGCAATGCAGGAAAAATGCAGGTGGAGACAATGCTTAGTTTCGGAAGGCAGAAAGGTAGCCTTATGCAATGCAGGAAAAATGCAGATGGAGATAATGCTTAGTCTCGAAAGGCAGAAAGGTAGCCTTATGCAATGCAGGGAAAATACAGGTGGAGACAATGCTTAGTCTCGAAAGGCAGAAAAGTAGCCTTATGCAATGCAAAAAATGCAGATGGAGACAATGCTTAGTCTCGGAAGGGAGAAAGGTAGCTTTATGAAATGCAAAAAATGCAGATGGAGACAATGCTTAGTCTCGGAAGGCAGAAAGGTAGCCTTATGCAATGCAAAAAATGCAGATGGAGACAATGCTTAGTCTTGAAAGGCAGAAAGGTAGCCTTATGCAATGCAGAGAAATAAAAGTGAAGAGTAACAAAATTCCTTAGCTGAGAAATGAGCTGCTGGGGATGTCGCGTGGAAATAGCACTTGTAAATAGGCGATGATTTTGAGAGTTGTATTCCTGAAAAAGTATGAGTATGTAGTCGTGTCTGATGATTTTATGTATTGGGTGCCTGCATCCAAAGAAAAGTCGTGAGTTTTGTAAAGGGGGAAGGTTAATTCGTCTTCCCGTGGCCCCCGCTCGTCCTACTCGGTTCTTGTTTTCATTGGGGTAGCGTTGCTAAACAAAGAAATTTTGATAGTAGCCATGCATGATTTTGTAAAAACATGATGTAAATACATAATTTAAAATGATTTTCTTTTAGATAAACTGACGTCTGCGACGCGGTTCAAGACATTGCGACCTTTTTTTCTCTGGAATTTTGAGGGTGCTCCTCAAAATTCTGCCCCAGTTTAATGTGCTGGTGTTTCTGACGGCTGCTGAGATGAACGGCTTGAAGTCGACTCCGGAATTTTGAGGGTCCTCTTCAAAATTCTGTCCCAGTTTCCAATGGCAGGGGGAAATGAAAATTTTATTGAATTGTGAACGAACCCATAGGGCTGCCTACGTATCCCCTCTTAAACAAGAATCAGGTCAGGCATAGTTCAAATTACATCATATATCATAAATGGTTACACATAGTATCGCTTGACTGCATCTGAGTTGATTGGTTTTGGCTAAACTTCTCCGTCTATTTCTGCAAGTATGAGGGCTCCTCCTGTTAGAACCTGATGAACCATGTACGGTCCTTGCCAGTTAGGAGAGAACTTTCCTTTGGCCTCATCCCGATACAGAAAAATTTTGTTCAACACCAGTTGCCCTAGTGTGAATTGTCTCGGCTTGAATATTTTGTTGAAGGCTCTAGACATCCTGTTCCGATACAATTGACCATGGAAAATTGTATTCAGTCTTTTCCCATCTATTAGGGCTAACTGCTCATAGCGACTCTTTACCCATTCTGCATCTTCAAGTTCCACTTCCTGCATAATCCTCAGGGAGGGAATCTCTACCTCGACAGGAATGACTGCCTGTACCGTAAACCAACATATAGGGAGTCGCCCCGATTAATGTGCGGACTGTGGTACGGTACCCTAATAAAGCAAACGATAGCTTTTCATGCCACTGCTTGTGTTTCTCTATCATTTTCCTTAGTATCTTCTTGAGGTTCTTATTGGTCGCTTCTACAGCTCCATTCATCTACGATCTATAGGCTGTAGAATTCTTGCACTTGATCTTGAACGTCTCACACATTGCTTTCATTAGATCACTGTTGAGATTGAAACCATTATGAGTGATGATTGACTCTGGGATGCCGAACCGGCAAATGATACGGTCGCGGACAAAGTCTTCCACAACCTTCTTGGTTACTACCTTATATGATGCTGCTTTAACCCATTTGGTGAAATAATCAATTGCCACTAGAATGAACTTTTGCCCGTTTGATGCGGCAGGCTCGATAGATCCGATGACATCCATTCTCCAAGCGGCGAACGGCCATGGTGAGCTTGTTGCATTGAGCTTGTTAGGAGGCACCTTTATCATGTCTGCATGTATCTGACACCGATGGCATTTTTAGACATATTGGATGCAGTCCATTTCCATAATCATACAAAAATATCCTGCTTGGAGTATTTTCTTTGCGAAGACAAAACCGTTCATGTGCGGGCCACAGGTCCCTTCATGAACCTCTTCTAATAATCTGGATGCTTCCTTCACTTCGACACACCTTAGCAATCCCAAATCAGGAGTCCTCCTATACAGGATTCCTCCGCTGTGAAAGAAGTGATTGGATAACATTCACAGTGTGTGCTTCTGAGTAGCGTTTGCAAGTTCTGGATATTCTCCTGCTGTCAAATACTTTTTTATATCATGGAACCAAGGTGTTCCGTCTGCTTCTTCCTCCACATGAGCACAATAAGCTGGGTGATCATGAATTTTCATCGGGATAGAATCAATGAAGTTCTTATCTGGATGTTGAATCATAGATGATAAGGTGGCCAATGCATTGGCAAACTCATTCTGGACTCTAGGAACATGCTGGAATTCTGTCTTTGTAAACCTCTTCCTCAACTCTTGTATATGATGTAGATAAGGGAGTATCTTGGAGCTCTTGGTTGCCCATTCTTCTCGGACCTGATGTATGAGCAAGTCGGAATCCCCGATCACTAGTAATTCCTGAACGTTCATGTCAATGGCTAGCTTGAGCCCTAAGATACAGGGTTCGTAGTTGGTGCACGGGAACCTGAGTGTGGCAGACACCGGATAATGCTGACCTAATTCTGATACTAAAACTGCTCCTATGCCACCTCCTTTAAAGTTTGCTGCTCCATCGAAAAACATTCTCCAGCCATCATAGGATTCTGCAATATTTTCTCCTATGAAAGAGACCTCCTCGTCGGGAAAATACATTTTTAGAGGCTCGTATTATCTGCCCACGGGATTTTTGGCAAGATGATCTGCCAGTTCTTGTCCTTTGATTGCTTTCTGGGTAACGTAGACAATGTCAAATTCGCTCAGTAGGATTTGCCATTTGGCCAACTTGCCCATGGGCATGGGCTTCTGAAAGATGTACTTCAGCGTATCCATCCTTGATATGAGATAAGTGGAATAGGCACAGAAACAATGCCTCAACTTCTGAGCTACCCAAGTCAGAGCACAACAGGTGCGTTCTAGCAGGGAGTATCGGGCCTCGTACGGGGTGAACTTCTTGCTAAGATAGTAGATGGATTGCTCCTTTATCCCTGTTTCATCATGTTGCCCAAAAACACAACCGAATGCCCCATCCAGTACTGCAAGGTAGAGCAATAGCGGTCTACCCGGTTCTGGTGGAACCAAAACTGGCGGTGTTGACAAGTATTCCTTAATTTTGTCGAAGGCTTTCTGATAATCATCAGTCCATTTAGTGGCGGCGTCTGTCACACCTTCTTTTTACCGCTTACTTTTACCAGGAAGCCCCGCTTGTTTTACTACACCCCAGAAAGGGATATAATAAAGAAGGAAAAGGAGTTTTTCCATTTTAAGGACAGTCGGAACGGGATTAGTTATTTAAATTTTTAGAGTCGCCACTTGAGAATATAATAGTGTCCCAAGTCACCGGTTTAATCCCGAACCGAGGAAAGTTTGACTCTGTTACAGTCTGCGAACTAGAAATCCGGATAAGAAATTCTGTTAATCCGGGAGAAGGTGTTAGGCACTCCCGAATT